>JAYXIM010036880.1:0-14415 GCA_037575425.1 Anastrepha fraterculus | reverse complement strand
CCTAGTTTTTTTTTTCAACCCAGTGCATACCGCATCGAAAATTTTAAACGCTCTTTTCTCTTCCAACTACATTTTTCAAATCCGCCAGACTTATAACTCGTGCAAATTTCCATTCATTTATTTGGAATTTAAAACTATATGAAAAAATAATATTTAAAAACCATACTTTGATCACGATTTTATCCCTCCCCAAGCGTCGCCATTGTGTATGTACGTATACAGCTTGCAACTATTGGCCGCAACCCTGCTGCTGAGAATCTGAATGGCTTTGGGAAATTTTTGATGCATTGCGTTTGGTTGTGCGTCCAGATACCTAGTAAACAAAGCAAAGTGCGGGAAAGAGTTGCAACGAAAGCTACTAAGCTACAGTAAAAGAAGAAAAAAAGGAACTTGAAAATAAGATTACGTCAAGGCATTACTCGTTTTTCAGCACACAACTTGAATGAAGGAGCATTTAAGAGGTGCCAATGTGTCAACAAAGATGTGAGTAATACCAGGGAGAAAAATACGAAAGAAAAAAATATTTGGAAAATTTAAGCTTTACTTACACCAGCAACGAAATATAACTGCATAAGTACAGAATGTGGTTTTCATAAACTTCACAACTTAAATGTTTTTATTTTTCTAAATTTGAAAATATTATGAGCTCTAGTTTCTATGCTTCCTATATAGTCTACCCCAATCATGAATAATATCAATGTAATTAACTCGTACCGGCTAGAGTAAGGCTTAACCCTCAAGTTAAAGGCTTGAAAAAGCACTGTTTAAGGGTTTCGTGGAGTCTCTGAGACTGAGTACTTTTATTTGTAATAAAATTAATAAGAGTTAATAAACTAAACGGCGGCCGTCGTAGTCGAATGGGTAAGTGGCTGTCTATCATTCGGAATTCGGAGAACGTAGGTTCGCATCTCCGTAAAACAAAAAAGTTCCTCATACAAAAAGATCATGTCTTTCAGAGTCGGCTTAAAACTGTAGGTCCAACTCCATATGTGAAACAACCTCAAGACGTATGTCACGAATAGGAGGAGGAGCTCGGCCGAACACCCATAAAGGGTGTAAGCGCCAATTATATATTATATATATATATATGTTGTATGTTCACGCAATGGGAATGGTCCAGAGAGGAGGTAACTGGGAGAGGGATATCGAGAGACATTTGGTGACGTGTGAGATGCTTCTTGAACGGCGGGAAAGTAAAGGTTTTCTGCATCGCATCGTCACTGGCGATAAAAAATCGATTTATTAAGATAAAATTAAGCTTCGAAAATGTTGGAGCCTACCAGGTGAACCAGGCCCATCGACTAGCGGAAAAAACTATTCATGCTTCAAAGGTTATGTTGTGCATCTGGTGGGATCAGAAGGATGTAATCTATTATGAACTCCTTAAATCATCTGAAACCATCACTGGCTATCGTTACCGACTACAGCTAATGCGTTTGCATTGAGCTCTCTAAGAAAAGCGCCCGGAAAGGGATGGTATACATGACAATTTGATTTTGTTACATGACAACGTCAGGCCACATGTTGCTAAATCGGTGCAGAAATATTTAGAGGGACTGAATTGGGAAATTGGGAAATCTTTCCCCACCCGCCGTAATCCCCAGACATTGCACCTTCAGATTACCATCTGTTCCGATCAATGCAGTCAGCTCTCATTGGAGAGCGGTTCACTTGTTACGAGATCATCGCAAACTGGCTCAATAATGGATCAAGACAAAAGAACTCGAATTTTTCGTCAGAGGAATCCGTATACTGCCTGAAATATGAAGTAAAGTTGTAGCAACCAATGGCACACACTTCACATAATATCATGTATTATTTAATTGTTTAGAGAACAGGAAAGAATTGGCTAAGAAAGGACGGAAACTTATTCCCATGCCCAGTACGTAGGTTAGGTTTTTGTGGCAGTCGGCATAGATGAGCCAACTGACTTTGACTACTTCTGCGGTACTCATGCGAAAATACTTCTTGCCTAGAACAGTTTCTACCTAACAGCCAATGACCGGTGACAAAAGCCACGACCTTCGAGATATTCTCTCTTGAGAGGTTGAGCAATTCTCCTGATTTTTTCTTATCTATTTGCGACTAAATAAGCCTGGTTGCAAGACAAGTATTTTCTTTTCTCTATGGCATATTGGTTTCCTGGGGAATATCATTTTTTATCCTCAATTTCCAAGTAGCCATGGGAATTCTAATATTGTTTCTGTTTTCAAGCAGTGGAAGATTAGTGCCTTTTCGGGGTAGCTTATCGGCCCTACAATTTTCTGCAATACCTCTATGTCCCAGAACCCATATAAGGCTGACCTTGAAGATGATCCTAATATCATTTAGAACTGCCAGGCATTCCTGAAGAACCTTTGGTCTTAGTAGAACAACCTCTATTGATTTGATGGCCGAGAAGATAGGATACTTTCTAATGACCCATTTTATAAATTAAGAACACCTTTTTCCTCACACTTCATGCATGTAATTGCTTTATATAAATAACAAAACTTACTTGTCATTCACTACCAAAGCCGCATGATAAGGATGATGTAAAAGTTCATAGATATTACAGACAAGGGTTTGTATTATAAGTTGGTACCACGACGAATCCGTACAAGTTGGAATTATGTGATATTTTCCTTGAAGATTTTCTCAAAACAATTTCGTTTTTATTGTTGCTATGTTGTTGTTGTGTGCTCACACTCATATTGAAATTTTGACATATGCATTCACAAAATTGCAAAAACAAAATACTTATAAGTATTGCTGTTGCTTTAGTGACTTCACCTATTATAAATTCGGCTTGACAGGTACTTTATAAAAATCAGTTTGACAGCTTTGCACTCTCTCAAAGAGAAGAAATAATGCATTGAAAAGTAAAGTACAAAAAAAAGTACTATAAATAAGAATTTTTAAACTAGCTTGCTACCAAAGAAAATATTTTCAATATTTTTCTTTGATTTTTACTTGCCATTTGATCATCATAAAATTAGTCGCGCACGACATAAACGCTGCCACAAATGGCACCACTGATTTTGATCGAATACCCAGTGAAATGGATGTACCACCACTCGCAATTCCACGCTAACGCGTTGTTGCGAACAGCTGCCGTTAATTTAACAGCCTGTCAAATATCATTCCATAAGCGAGAGCCACGTCAAGCAATTGAACCAATTTATGCATGCAAGATCATGCGTGAACAAAAAGAGCTACAAAACATGCAAGGAAGATGCAGCCAGCGGCATTATATTGAGAAGAAAATTAAAGTGTGGCTTTCGCCCTCTTTATCGCCGACATCGAGCTCTTATTTGCTAGCCAATAATTCAGCTAATCTCTCTCGAAAGTAATTAAAGAAGGTATTTGAAAATTAGGTGATACAAAGCATAAAGAATTAAGAAGTTTAGAGGTGAAATTTACAGCAAAAGAAAACAAATGAAAATTAAGAAAAAGTACAATTTGCGCTTTAAACTCTGCTTTTTTAGAGTAAAATTTTTAAATTAATTAATTTGAAGCAAGCAGCGGTCGCTCTTTGACTGCATTTGCATTTCTCTTAGAGTATTGCTGCCATGAATACATACTACATACTTATATACACACATAGCCTTCGACAACGCAAATTACAAATCCATGGAAACAGCACTCGAGAAATTATTAATTATATTAACACATTGGATAAGCCAAATGCTTAATCAGAGGATTATTAAAGCCTTTCTCCACTGCTATGGTCCCTACTAGTTGATGACTTGGTGCAGCACCTAAACAATAAGGGATTTCTAACCATTGGTAATGCAGATGACATATCTGTTATAATAAAAGGCAACCATGAAAGGACACTAACAGACTTAGGCAAAATGCCTTGAACGCAACATGGGAGTGGTGTAAAAAGGAGGGGCTGTCGATCAACCCTAACAAAACCACAATTTTCCCCTTCACAAGAAAAAGAATGTTGGAGTTTCCTATATTAAAAATAAATGAAACAGTGATAGAACTAAAGGAAGAGGTGAAGTATCAAGGTTTAACCTTAGATAAAAAACTCACTTGAGAATCACATATAAATAATATAACAAAAGAAGCCACGAAATCCTTGTGGACAACCAAACAATTACTAGGGAGATCCTGGGGCCTCAGCCCTAGTATGGCCCTCTGGATATACACCCAAATGGTTAGACCAATCATACTGTATGGGACACTAGTATGGTGGGGCAAATCTATCCAACAAACAGCGATAACCAAACTGGGAAAAGTACAAAGGCGTGCTTGCCCATGCATTACAGGGGCTATGAGAACTACCCCAACAGCTGGCATGGAAGCACTCCTTAATCTCCCACCACTTCGTATAGCAATCCAAGAGGAAGCAGCTACGCAAGCACTCATGCTACACATGAAAGAAAATTTCAAATTAGGCAACCTCACCGGTCACCTAAGTATTCTAAATAAAATCAAAAACACCATAAGCATGGCTCAAGTCTCAGACCACATTGACCCAACCCTCTGTTTCACAAAAGGATACACAGTTACCTTTCCTGAGAGGATCGAGTGGAAAACAAACCCAAAATGGATGAATTATGATTCACAAAAATGGTACACTGATGGATCAAAAACACCTTATGGTGTAGGAGCAGGAGTAGTGGGGCCCAGAATCCACAAATCATTCACTCTCACCAGGGACACCACCATCTTCCAAGCGGAACTATACGCAATAATGGAAGCAGTAAACATCATGCAACGTAGAAACCACAAGAGAGTAAAGATCAAAGTACTCTCGGATAGGCAATCAGTTCTAAAAGCTATCTATACCTACAACTCAAAAACTCTCTCAGAATGCCACAAGGCACTCAATAACCTGGCATCCAAAAGCAATGTCTCATTAATTTGGGTACCAGGACATGAGGGATACGACGGCAACAAAAAGGCAGACTTTCAAGCCAAAAAAGGGGCAGATGTAAACTTCATCGGACCTAGTCCCATGTTCGGATTCAACAAAAGCAGCCGAAAACAAAAAGTAAAATACTGGGTCAAAACTCTATTAAATCAGCACTGGAACAACGTAGAGAATCTTAGACACTCCAAAAAGTTCCTAAGTTTCAACGCTAAAAGAGCTAACATGGCCCTCACGTTAAACAAAAAGGGCATCCGCACTCTCGCAGGCGCCCTCACGGGTCACTTCAACCCTTAACTACCATTAACCATTATATACACACATATAATATACGCGGTGTATTCAAAAACTAAGGAGAATTTTCAAATTGCGCGAGCGATGCACATTTCGACACATTCGTCTCGAAGATATATTCACGGTTTTAGCACGGTGAGATGACTTTGAGTCAAAAAAATGTTTACAAGTGGTACAAGCTTTTCACAGAAGGTCGAGAAAATGTGAATGACGAAACTCGCTCTGGACGCCCTAACACACCAACAACCGATGAAAATGTTAAGAAAGTGAAGAAAATTGTTATGGAGAATCGTCGAATCACAATTAGAGAAGTTGCTGAGGATGTCGGCATATGAACCAACGCTCATGCCATGCTATTTTTTCGTAAATTTTACGGAGCTGTGCAAAAAAGCATATATTTTGCATCAAGATAATGCACCTGCTCACCCATCTTTGCGTGTGAGAGATTATTTCGCCAATAACAACACCGTTATGGCGCCTCAGCCACCGTATTTATCAGAGTTGGTCCTCTATGACTTTTTCCTGTTCTCAAGAAAAATGTAAAATATAAAAAGTATTTTTTTTTTAATTTTTGAAAATTTTTCTTGTAATTTTTGAAAATATTGCAGATTTTCTATTTTTGAATAGTGGAAACACTTTTTTAGTAGTCCCTAACAGTTACGAACTGGACATCAGAATTCGTTTTAGAGGTTTGGTTCCTTCGGCAAAGTTTCTTATTTTGATCCCTAGAATATGATTTTCACAGAGCAATGGGCGATTTTTTTGCCTCCCCACAAATCGACCCGGCCTATTGACCATGGTTGGCAAATGTTGCATAATTATTTCCACAGTCAATGTTGGTTAGCACTGGTCGCCTCAGTCATGAAACATCGACTCGCTATCTATCTCAACAACTCAATATTTCCGACGCGATTTTTGCACAAATATCCCGTGTTATTCCCTTACAAGATCCCTTATCGCTTCTCAGTTTGGGTCTTAGAGCAGCCCGAAAGGGTAAACGATTTTGCTTGAAAAATCATCTTTTCTGGCGAAACGCATTTTCATTGTGGCGGCTATGCTTACAAGCAAAAGTGGCATATGTGGGTATTGGAAAACTTACACGAGATCGTTGAGACACCACGTTGAGATCCTCAGAGACTTATATAGTACATGGTTTGATGGAGACTTTAGAGACGTAGAATCATTGGTAAATTTTTTATAAAACGCTGTGGCTATTTCGTTGAATTCTGAGTATTAGGGGAGTTTAATAAACAGTTGTTGGTGCACGAATATTGCAGACAAGGACTTGAACGACCTTTCGTTTCAGTAGAATTGCCACACAGCTCATGCAACAATCGATTCTTTGCGTGCCAAGTTCGGCAATGGTATCACCAGTTTGGTGGTGTCTCGACGATGTCAGTTGCCACCACGAAGCTGTGAATTCATGCCGTTAAATTTTTTTGTGATTGCAGTGAAGGTTCAATATTATACGAACAATCCATTAACACGAAAACCGAGTAGGCCATTCATGATATAGAGCCAGAGTCCGTCACCAAACTCTTAGAATACTGAGTTAAGATATTGCGAAGGCGGTATTTGCTCTTTACAATAAATGCCAAATAATGTGGTTTTTCATTTTTTTACTTACAAAAAAAAAAGCAGTTTTTAGCGGCATCTGATGAAATATTCAGCACGCCAGTATTAGCTACCGGCCACGCTTAAAATTTTTTACATTTTCCCTTCAGTACACATTTTCTTGGAGTTGGATCTGTGAACAATTGGCACGAGGATAAAAATAATAGTCTATATTATTCAAAGTGCAAACTACCAAATGTAGATTTGTATGCCCAAATAAAGTATGCGAATGACTAAAAGTGTAGACGTTTTATTTTATCACCCGCACGCACACAAATCGCATCTCTTATCTCGCATGCTACACGCGCCTACAGGTGTTGGAAAGCAATTTCAAAGCATAGTAATTTCGGTGACATGTTTATACACTTTTTTCCACCTTATACAAATATTTCAGGTGGCTGCTTTCAATGTATAACTTATTCTGTATTTATCTGCCTCTTTGAAAATTTCATTGTAGTTCACTCGCGCGTAAATTGAATTCAATTTCTCCAACCCACACTGAGGCCTAAGCGCTAAGCAGCCGATACGTTCGTGTTGAGCATGAAATGCTTTTGATTCTTATTTTTATTTTCAGTTGTCTCTTGCATTACAATCATTATAACATTGAACATCCGCCATCTAATGTATTTGACAACATTTTTCCATTTGCTCACGCGCAAAAATATACGAATATATTTCTTGAGGGGCGTAGATTTAGTTTTGGAAAATTGTTTACGAGCGCTGCTACAGCTGGTTGTCTGGTTGTCTGGTTGGTTGATTGTCGGTTAAGGTGAGGTTGGCTGATGATACTCGTTCCGTTTGATTGCCTAACTGGATGTCTTACTTTTCTTTCTTCCACCTTCCATCCGCATACCCACCTAATAGGCTTCCTGCCAGCCTTACAATGTCTGTCGGCAACAAAAGTTTGAAATCCTTCAAAAAGCGCAAATTTGTACCTTTCACAGTATTTTTCCCCTCAACACTTCTTTTGGCCTCTTGCTGCTGCGAGAATTCACTCCGAAAGAGATATGTATGTACATAAATATATTCATTCATTCGCAGCAGAACAAAGTTGGGTAACTGGTACGAAGGGGAGAATTTCACAAAACAAAAAAAAAACAAAAAATATTCAACTCTCAGTGAGGCATTGTGTTATAAAACTAGCACGCTCTTGCAACAACAATTATAAAACAATAATAATAACAAAAACAGTAGCAATAACAACACCAGCTCAAGTTTGAACAGCACAAAATCCTTGCCAAACGATGACTTAGCACAACTAATCGCATACCAATCTGCCTTCATGGTACTCAACTCACAAATGTTCCGGAATACGAGCATAAATACATACATATGTACGAGTATGTAAATATGTAAGTGTGCAATACGGAATAGCGCTCCACATGCGTGCTTTTAAGTTTTCGCTCCTGTTGCTGATATGTCTGTTTGCGCAGCTATTTAACTTGCTGCCACAGTTTTGCAAACGCTTCAATACCACTGCAATCGCAAGCAATTATCTCTCAGCAGCAGCAGCTGTGCTGCGTACTTTTAACTTCTCCTCCTCTCTCAATGTGCTTCAACGGTTTATTGCTCACTGGCATAATGCTTGCTGCTAATTTTATTGTGCATATGCGCGTGTGTATGTTTGTGTAAACTTTAAACTCCCTTCAGCGCCTAGTTAGCTACTGTCTCTCTCTCTCTCTCTCTCACTTTCCCTACTTTTACAATAAGTATTGGTTTCATAATACTTTCTCTAAAGGGGATATAATTCATAGGATTTACCAAAGCTAATACGCAAGCTAACATCTTTCCGCACATAAGCAGATAAAACTTTTTATTTATATACCGTTATATAGCACTGTATAACATCAAACAAAAAAGAACAGAGCAGCGAAAATTTGCTTTTAAAGTTTGTGTCTGAATTTTCTTCGGTTGAATTGGCACAAGAAATCAAGATCGTGAAATGTGGGAAATAAACTTGGTTTCACAATTTTATGTCGATTGCAGAGAGGAATTTTTTTCTGGTATACATACATTAACACACAATATTAACGCTCAATATCCTGCACACATGGGTCATTTGAGGTTATATGGGTCTCATGTAAAATTTGGGTTAACACAAATAAAACGGGCTTCGAAAATATAGTACAAAAATGCTTGTCATAAAATTGTAAGTATCTCTTTGATATATGAATTAAAGATCGTACAACTTAAATGAATTTAATAAACTTACACAAAGAGGCTATATTATAGAATTATTCACAATTTTTAACATTTTGGTTCATATTTATTTCGACTCTGTTAGTGTGGAGCTACCCTGTAGGCAAATGTACCGGAGCTGGCTATTTCATGTACAGGTCTAAAAAAGCAGGCATCAGACACAGTTTAACCAGACATTACATATAAAAAGCAAATAACTTTAAGGCGGAGTTGTCATTGACGGTGACTGAGTGCCATCGCATAGAGACTTTCATGACAGATCTTTTCCGGTCCAAGAAACCTATCCTATGACAAAATTTCTTTAACCTGTCCCGTGAGCTTTATTTTGAATGGTGCTTTTTGTACAAACGAATCGATCTGCGAGTTGTTTCCTCAACATCTGAAACCCAGCATCTGAAGATGAAAGTATTTTTATATATTTTATACTGAGCAAGAATTTTTTAAAAGCCTTTGATGGCTTCAAGTACTTAGTTTATATTTTTTCAATCGTTTCTTTCCATGACTTCCATCGAGTTTGTATTCATTAATAAATTGGACACTGAAAATGAGGTCAATCTTCATCTGCAGGTTGTTGCCAATCATTCTTTTTTATTTTATTTACCTATTTGAATATGAAAACAAAAAAGTTAAGTTTGATTACTTCGAATGCAGTGCAGCTTTTCATACTTCGCTCATTAGTGTCTTCTTCCATCTCTCTGAGTTCATTATCGTTTTTAATAGAAACAATTGAGCTTTCTTAGTTCTGTAAAAACAAGCTTTTTTATCTAGAAATTTTATTCCACTAACACCTCCAATACGACAGTATTTTCAAGATTAATTAACTCTAAAAATTAATCAGTTGAAAAATTGAGTACAAGTGTAACTTAAGTACACGTCCAAGTAAGAATATAATTAAGGGCGATCAGATTGGAGGTACTTTTTCCAATAAGGTTTTATGACAGATCACGCGTGACTACTGTCAAACTAAATATATAGTTTTTTCAGTATTCATTGACATTTCATCATGGAAAAACTAACGCCTCAATAAATTTTATAAATCGTACAACTGTATTACGAAAATCCACGATCAGTGAAAAATGTTCATCGCGTGCTTAGGTCAACTTATATAGCCTGGCATTTTCTCGGCATGCTTTGAACCAGCTCTTCTGCGTTTCTCGTCGACAAAGAGGACTAGATTTTGTGAACTTGACGAAGGAGTTGCTTGAAATCAAGCACTGGGCTTCCGGAAAAAAGCGTTTTCATAGTTCCCCACACAGTTTCAATGAGGTATTACTGTGACGCCATTGTCATTGTTGTTTCTCATTGTGTTTTTCTGAGAGCAGCGGTTTTGATGATTTGGAACGGTAGCATATGTTCGCCGCCTTCAGTCGTCGTTCGATGGTATTGATACTCACATCTATTCTCTTTTTAGCAGGAACTGATCGTGCTTGGCGTAGTCACAAAGAAGGATCCCCCTTAAAAAGGTGGTCGATCTCTTTATCCTGCTTTTTTGTCGTCACTCGCTTCAAGCCGCGCTCGGGAAAATTATCAGCATTTTTGTACACTTTGTGGCGCTGATTCTACATCACAATAAACTTTTTCGATTTGATCACTTGACTTTAATCACTTTTGCAACCGGGGCGTAAAATAATTTCGGCCCATTTGAATGCGTGCATGAAAACACCACCTCGAAACGCTTCGCGTTTCTTTCACTCATTTTTATTTGGTTGCGTTTACGGGGAACATTCGAACGACACTAACCTGAGATAGCACTGTCATCGTAGCCCTTGAGTGGAACTGTTACGCAGGAAAAAGCAGAACGAAATATATCTTGAAGTTACAAGAAAAAACCAGGTTCTTTTCTTGTATCACAGACTGTATATAATGTTGATATCTTACTCCTTATAAACTTTTGTTAGGCGTATCACCTCTTAATTCTCTAATCTGTGCACCTTTAAGCTTTTCTTTACATCATCTTCTCACATCTCGAAGATGATTTTTATATAGAAACTTACCAGTCAGCTCGTCATCAATAGGGTTGAACGTCTTTACGTTTTTTCTTATTTTCGCTCTGCATTATATAAATTTTGGTAAACCTGCTTTTTCTCCTTTATCGTTTATTTAGAATGAGTTATTTATGGTATATTTTATATTATATTTTATTTTGCAGTTTTGCGTATCAGCAGATCCAGACGTCCTCATGATAGCGTTTTGGTGGTATTCCGGGTAGTCTGCGTCGATTAATTTTGCCGCCAAATGATATCTTAACCAGGCGTCCATTCGGTATCCTTAATCGGTTCGTGATCTCTCCACGTGTTTCTTCGAGTTCTGATACATTTTGTTATTTCTGGTATGCCACAAATGTTTTTTATTTCTTTTGGGGCACCTCTACCCTCATATTCTTCTCGTCTATTGCACAATAAATCTCCTTGAGAATCGTAGGCTTATTCTAAGCATTTTTCTTACTTAAAAAGTCATCAATCATGCTATTTATTCTCCTTATTTAATAAAACAAACAAGATTTAGTGTCTGCCAAAGTTCGCTTCGAAAATCATTTTCATGCTAGAGCTTAACTTAACAACTAATAAGTGATCTAATGCTCGATCCATTCCTGAATTCAATGCTGTTTGTCAAGAGAGACAGCCTCCTTTTTCGAGGGCAAAATTGTTGGTCTTATAAACTTCGCTTTCAAGTTTCAGAAATTTTGGCATGTATTTACTTTTAAGTTCCTTTGTGCTATCCGTAGTGCCCTTTTGTATTTTCGTGAGTGGAAAAATCGAAATGGACCCATATGAGCAGAAGTTAGAAGATCAATATTTTCAAAACCAAAAAAACTTCTCTCTGTATTTCACATACAATTTCCACAAATATTCACAAAAATTTATATGAAATATATTGGGAATATTTTTTTTTAATTTGTTTGAAAATATTAATCTTCCAACTCTTTCGCATATGGGTCCTATATTTAAAGCCTCAGATATATATAAGCATCTCGTCATATGCCGTTTCAGCCTAAGAAGGGTAAAACTTTGCTTTTGCTTACCTTCTAAAGAATGCCTTTGCATATAAAAATAAAAACAAATATTATTCCTTGGCTCACTCTACGAGTTGCATTTGGTTGTATAGTGTAATAGACTTAAGTGCAGGTATACAAACATTTAACGTCTACTTTTACATTCACGTCTAACGCCTTCATTTGTCACTTTGTGGCTGGTAATATTTTGAAATATTATCGCCTCCTTTCACATACGTGTGTATATGTGCACACATACACAACTTGACAGCAATCAGTTTTGCTACTCACTTTGAAGTGTCAACTGTTGTACTTACGAACACTCGTAAGCAACACAGCAGTTTACCAAACACTCGTGAATCCTGCGAATGCTTAGTCTCACTTTCTTACTTGCGCGCATATGTATGTATTGGTAAGGCGCGTTGTTGAGGTGTCTTTGAGCAGGTAAATTGAATTTGAGTGCATTTTCGTGCTTCTAGTTAAGCTTAATTTATTTATTTTATTACCATCCATTACTCGTAGCTGTTGAAGTGTGAAATCTTTATTGTATCAATTTAAAACAATTTAGTGAAACTCAATAAAATCATATGTACTATGCTCGCTCATTTAGGCAATCAACATATTTTCAAGCCAATCTAAATCACACTAATACAGGTAATGTACTAATTTTTCGTATTTAGTTTCACTTCAAAATTCTGGTACGTAAACTGTGTCTGATGGCAGTTAATACACTTCCGCATTCGCATGAACCAATTTTCAGAGCATTTCTGCCAGAAGTGGATATCTTCAAAAAGGGCTGCTTCAGGGATTAAGAAACGTTGACTTTGCTGAATCAAACTCGTCTCCCTACTGCCAAAAATCCATAACTCTTATGCACAGTTCTAAGATTCGTCACCTGATACGATATCATAGACGTGTTTTGGTCCACCGCTGCGGAATTTCTTGAACATTTCTTTGCATCTATCGGCATGAGTCCTTTCTTGGGTAATTGTGAACTTATGCGAATCCAACGAGAACAAATCTTCTTGAAGACCAAATATTCTTGCAATATTGAATATATGCTGGCCTCACTAATTCCCAAGTATGCCTCTACCTCACGCTATTTCGCTTGACGCTCTTCTGCTATCAATTGGATCAAGAAATTTATACTGCAAGGATCGACGGCCACATGAGAACTAATTAGACCTGCGTTCCACAGTGGCTAAGTGTGGTGCTTCGACGTGGTGGAAGTAAGTTGGTTAATGAAAAGTCACAGTAAATCATCGTACGAAGATTTTCATGAGTAAATTCTATTTTCTGGGCGGAATGAACTTTTCAACTCACTGAAAAACGAACAAAAAAGCTCGCAAGTGGAAATGTTGTATGGAAGTTTATGCTGCAAAATGCCAAAGTTTTCAACAAAAATATCGATCAAATGTAGTGTTACAAAAGCGACACTTCTAACTCCCATATCACAGTTTAATCAGATATCAGCCTATTGGGGTTATATCTTATAGAGCACCAGACTAGGTATTACGAGTACTACGTTATTACCTTCTTAAGCTGCCGACCACTAAATGCCGTAATCGGAGTCCAACCACCTTCTACAGCATATGAGCTTCAGCTTCAGCTTCCCCGTGAGACCCGCGTAACACTGGCACAATTACGTTCTGAATATTGTAGCAGGTTAAATTTCTACTTGTCCAGAATTGACTCCGACATACCAGACACTAACCACCTTTTCACATGCCCCTTAAAACGTACTAATCTAACACACTCTGGACTGAACCTGTCGAAACTGCATGTTCCTGGGCCTACCTTTAGATGAGCTAGACGAAGACGACCCGTGATATACCCTACACTGACGGGGCTTGTACTACTACTACAACAGCAACAACAGGTACTACTCATACTAGGCAATCTCTCAACACAACTAGTGGGTGTGACGTAATGCACTGCCTCTAGGCTTGCCAAACGTCGCCCTCGTTGTGAATCTTATATGCCAATAGAAATTACTTCGAATGTAGGTTGAGGGAGCGGCCTGTTATTAAGCTTTACCCCAGGTGCAGGAAACGTAAATGTTTTATTATTGAATCCTTACAACTATGTACCTTTTTTCCTCCCTGGAACCTTAAGAAATAATAAACTTTACAACTATTCCGCGTGTTGCAATATCTGCGGAAGCAGCGCTTAATTTTTTTCCTAAAATTGTTAAGAAGATTATTAAACAGTTTTTGAAATTTTCTCATTTGATATGTTTGGCTTTGTTTTTTTTATTTTTCCAACGTCCAAAAACCATATTTTTAAATGAAATGCAGCCACAACAAATACGAAACACGATTTCTGTCAGATAGCCAGCATGGAAGATAAGAAGAAGTTAAGCTACGTTCTGATAATTATTCTGTGCAGTATGTAATTTTGGAGGATACCAATTTTTCATGTTTTTTATTGGCTTTTGAATAGAGAAAAACTA
>JAYXIM010036879.1:0-140355 GCA_037575425.1 Anastrepha fraterculus | reverse complement strand
ATTTCTTATGAAAATGCTTGTAATGTGACCTCACTGGGTCAATATGATTTCACGCTGAACTCTTAGTAGATGTGGCGATGATTTTGTTGATGTGGCTTATCAGATGACGTGTATCACGTGATGCGGATTTTTATCACGCGATCAGGCTAATTCCAAATGATGTGATCTGACTAATTATTTTGGTGTACTTGAAACGGTATTGCCACTGGTACGCTATTTGCCGCTCAATATGAAATGCCCGTTTCGCAGATCAATTGCAAACGTGTGTTTACAAAAATGTAAAAAGTGTGTAGTTTCTAAAATAATGGGTGAAGAACATTTATTTCACAAGAATTTTGGTACCTAATTACTGATAATTTCTTTAATTCTGATGGAGCTGGTGTTATAACCCGATGTTATTTCACAGAGCCAAATTCAGATAAAGCCATAGTGAAAAACATTCAAAAGGTGTGGCTAATATCAGATCGTTAACCGGCTCTCAGCGAATTTAAATGAATCAGCTGATTGACCAACGTAACCGAGATCATGACAGCAGATGGTTTTCGAAAACTCTTAGATTTTGTTGGTGATATACGCAAAAAAAAACCAACACAGTATCCGCTCATGCTGCTTGGTGTTATTTTTCTCATCGATGCTAAATTTAACGTAGTCAGACTGATAAGTTCATTGACGGTGGTGATCTTTCACCCACCTTGCGCCTTAATAGACGCAGATTATAGAATCACACTGCTTGTAGATTATGCAGGGCACATTTAAATTTCAATCAGCAAACATGCATTCGTTTGATTATATTCTTATATTGTTGCACGCGCCTTATCAGGTTCATCGTATTTCAATAGCACGACCAGCTGAGAGGATGCTGCTGTTTCAGTCAAATCAAATGGAGAGGGGCACTCTCACCAGTCAAAATCGATGTGATATGATTTTACTACTAAATATATGCTCAAGTGACGTGGAGAATTGATGTTATTCTCAAATGATGTAATCTTAAATGACTTAACTTCTACAATACAACAACAAAATATATTTTATTGCACTTTTAATGCACAGACAAATTCATTTGTCCCCATTACCACTACCAACATTTCTTCTCGTGGTTACAAAACTCGTTCGCGAATGCGTACACGCACACCCAATTCGCTGCAGCACACAGCACTCTCTCCACTTCCACTCTCACTCACAAAGCGAGCTAATTGGAGGGGCAGGTAGTGGGTTCAGGTGTTGGTAGAAAACTCGAATCAGCACACAACTTGGGATACGAGTCTCTAGAATGGTAGCTGGTGCGCGCCGATGCATGAGCACAAATATATGTACATATGTATATGAAGCTGGCATAAATTTATGAGTAAGTACATATATGAATTTTAATGTATGAAATAAAGGGTGTCGCAAGGTGTAAACACAATCGAGTGTGGTAAGCGAATATGCAGCAGCGGAACGCTAGTGTCAACCAACGCTTTTGAAAAACGCTTATGAACCAATTTCAAATGAATTTAATTACAGCTATTTATTAAAAATTGTTTTTGCACAGCTTACAGTGGGAAATAATAGTGGACAGACAACAGTGGCGGTGGCGATGGCGATGACGCAGCCTATGACTACGCGATTTAAGAATATTTGTTTTTAGTGCAGTGATAGAGCAGAGAGCAGGTGGAAAGACGGTTGAACGGTTTTACGGCTGGACGGACAAACGGATGACAGACGAGGAGGACTGGTTTAAAGTACGCAGCAAGTTTTTAAGTTGTTTACAAATGTTTCGAAATGTACGTATTTTGATTTTTATTTGATTTGCTTTTGTTGTACATATATAAGTTTGTTGTTGTACTTCCATACACATATGCTGCATATGGTATGTATGTAAATCTATTTTTGTTTTGTTATGATCTTAATTTTTTTTTTTTTACTTTTATTGCGTTTGCTTGAATAATCGGAATTCTTTGGCGATGTGTAGTTGGTCTTTTTATATTGCCGTGCACAGCTGGGGTGGACTCAGTATATTCTAAACAGCAAACGCGCACAGTTCGCCAGCACGCAGGCGCAACAGTAACCAGAGAGGAATTTGTAACGCGCCCAATTAAATACTCCTACGTACATAACTGCATAAAGGCAGACTCATACATACACACACATACATACGTACATATGTATATAGGCAGACTCGCATATTTCTTTATACAGACAACTTAAGTGCAACGAAAACAAAAAAAAAACAAAAATCCGCCCTACTGGCACGCGAATTCGAGTGCAACATTTTAGCTGTCACGCATGAATTTTTATTAAACACCGCTAAGTGGCTGGTAAAAAATTGCCGATAGTTAAGAAGACAATAAAAACAAAAAAACGTAATACACCAAAACGTTTTTTCAACGAATTCAACTTCATAGGCGTTATTTGAATTTTCCACTCGAGTGCTCCCTCCACTCATACCCGACAAGCAACAGCGCAACTGGCACGCCGCAGTGATCAATCAGCAACAGTCGTCGATAAGCAGCAATCGCATACGCGTGCGCACGCGCGTCTAGTGAAAACTCTGTGTACATTTTCTGCATTTTTAGCGAATTTAGCCAGTTTTGCTTTTTAATTGCCACCGTTTGGCTGCCTGCAAGCAAAACGCGAGGCGAGTGTGATTGAGCGTGAGAAAGCTCGTTGTGTTTCAATTTCCAACCAGCCAAGCAGCTTCACAGAGCCGCTGCTGACATAGATTCAGTGTGCCGGCAACGCAAACATCAACAAGATCATTGTCGAACGTACAGTTATTTAGAGACTCGTCTGTAATTTATTATTGCGCTTGTGAAGAAGAAAGAAGAAAGTGAAATGAAGATGCGTCTATTCGTGTCCTGCTTCGTGTTGTTCAGTGTGATATGGCATGGTGTGCTGGCGGCCAGCGCTGCAACTGTGGGCCTCTATGCGCCGGATCGCTATAACGGTGAGTGAAATGTTGCTGTCGTTGGTGTTGCTTTAAAGCAGGTGGAATTGGTTAAAAGGAATTGTGGAGATCGAAATGAATGAAATCAATCGAATTTATGGAAAATTTTACAACTTAACTTATTTCTAATTATTTATTGCACTCAAGCTGCAGAAACTTGAGTATTTTTGAGTTTGGAAAAGTGAAACTGTTTTAATCACTTTAATCACTGAAAATCGAAACGTTGCGCGTGTTTTGAAATGTGTAACTAATAGAAATATTGGATTGGTGTAAGAAAAGAAAATTAAAAATATCGGATTTGGTTTTAAGTGTGTCAAGGTTATATTTACTTTCATGAAGCTTTGAATGGAAAAACAAAAAGCTGGTTAAAAAAGTAATCAAATATCGGGTGTTTTTTCAAGAGCTTGAAGCTTAAAATAATAAAATAATATCAAACAGAAATCTTAAACTGGTAGATAATTTCATGACATTTATTTTTTGAATATTGTATGATATCCGGCATATGACTGCCGCGGCTACGAGTTACATGGTACAATCAGTCCAATTTTTGACTACTTTTTCCAATAAATCTGATCGTATGGCGTCAATAGTGGATTTGCCAAATCTTAGTGAAGAGAACTGTCAACACACTTGCCATTCTCAGCTGTCAAACCATAGTTATCAATATCGATAATTCGCATGCTGCTAAAAAACACCCAGATAGCGTTTGTGATAAGACCTTGATTTTTCTTCTATATAGGGTAGTCCAAGCAAAAGCTTCTCTTAGAAATAAATTAAAAATCACAAAATACTTTATAGGTCTGTGCATGTAAAAATTAACCAGTAACTTGCCATTAACTTAATTTCCGAAAATTCGCTCTCAAAGAGAAAAATATCAAAAACAAGTATATGAACGCAAACTCAGTAACAATTTACAAGTTTTACGAACAGTTGATTAAATTGTTGGCGGGAGAAATTACAAAAATTCAAAATTTTTTCAGTTGAGCAACCTCGTATTAAATTAAAAAATAAAGCAAATAAAATGCAAATTAACGAGCTTAGCATCATCACATGATTTATTTTCTCCACAATAATTTGTTCCATTTCATCATCGTTGTCAGATGAAGAAACTGAAGCAAAGGTTGTTGGTGGCTGTGGTCCCGAAGTGCATACTTCTATATCATTGGCCGATTCCTATATAAGATATTTAAAATTTAGAAATTGTATCTAAAATATATTTACTTACATTCTGCATTTTAATCACCATATTTACTTAAATTTAGAACTTTAACTCAATTCTCAAATTTTAATTCGTGTTTACTTTTACTTTGCGATCAGCTGTTTTTCTCATCTGCAAATTCTTACAAGTACAAATGTATCCAGTAACAACTTACTACAGGGTTGCCCATATTCGACGGATCTTCAGCCATTTTGATGACTCTTTGGGCCCATTCCAATCGACGAGGCTTGTCCGCAGGCAACAATCTTTGCGTCTATTGAATCTTATACGAGAATAAATGCAAATCGATGCGGATAATTCGTTGTAAAGTGGTCCGAGCAATGCCCAACTGCTGAGAACGGCGATTTTGGGATGTCCTTGGCGACGTCTCAACACTGGCCCGTACAAGAGCAATATTCTCATCCGATCGCCTTGGTCGGTTTTGATTTGGCCTCTTTGGATTAGAAAGAGCATCACCAGTCGAAAACCTTTCGTACAAACTTTTAGTGGTGTTCTTAGAAGGCGCACTTTTCACATTATTTAATTTTTTATACGCACGTTGAGTTTTCACAACTGACTTCTTTTGTTGAATGTAAATTTCAACAATTTGCTTGGACTGACGCTTCCAACGCGGTATATCATTAAGCGATCAAGAGCTTGACTTGCATGACATGTGGTTTCAGCAAGACGGTGCCACATGCTACACAGCACGCGTAACAATGGACTTGTTGAGAGGCGAGTTCGGTGAACATTTTATTTCACGTTCGGGACCTGTCAATTGGCCACCCAGATCGTGCGATATAACGCCTTTAGATTATTTTTTGTGGGGCTATGTTAAAGCTCATGTCTATTCAGACAAGCCTGCTTCAATTAACGCATTGGAAGACAACATTAAAGCATTTGTATGTGAGATACCGGCCGAAACATTGGAAAGAGTATGCCAAAATTGGACTCAAATGGTCCATCCATTTAAAGCGCAGTCGCGGTCAACATTTGCATGAAATAATCTTCAAACATTAAATTATATGGACTGTACTATCGATTTAAATAAAAATTTCATGCATTTTTCTGAATTTTACGTGTGTTTTTTTGAAAAACTTTTCTATAGCTCTTAAAAATCACCCTTTACATACACCACTCTCTATTTAAATTTCCACAATTTGGAAGCGTTGTTCTGGCATTAAACGATTCATGATGACTTGCCAAATCTAACTGAATAGAAATGTCATTTTTGCCATTCTCAGGTGTCAAACCATAGTTATGGATATCTATAATTCTCATGCAGCTAAAAAACACCCGATATTATATGTACATATTTCAGTAAGCAAAATAGAAAAATTATTGAAACTCGAGGCA
This sequence comes from Anastrepha fraterculus, assembly GCA_037575425.1. Taxonomy (NCBI): domain Eukaryota; kingdom Metazoa; phylum Arthropoda; class Insecta; order Diptera; family Tephritidae; genus Anastrepha; species Anastrepha fraterculus. Next base: position 134,875 of record JAYXIM010036879.1, on the reverse strand, counting down.
ATTTATAATCACCCAAGTGATCTGATTAATTGTAGAAAAATAAATCCCTTTACACAAAAAAAATGGCAGAACAGTTTTCCACCGCCTCCGAACGGCTTATGATTTTTTGATGAAAAGCTTTTTCATATCGGAAATACACTCAGAGATTATATCATTGTAGTGTGTCTTGTCCACAGCTGGTTCCGAGCATGAGTGGTATTCATGAAACGGCGTCCACCAACCAAAGTAAAATTTGATACTCTTGCCATAAGGAATCCTGCTATTTAAATTTGATGATCCGAGCAAAGAGACCATCATATAATTACAAAATATCAAAGATTTCTCCAATTAGTAATCCAACTTGATATAAGGAATGATCTTTAAGAAGGAAACCTCCTAGCTCAAAAATATATAGAATAGCAGTTATGCCGCTGCCTATCTAAAAGTTTGAGAACAGTCCGTTATTAGTTCTTTTATTTACAACCATCGAACGCAGTCGCATTTAAGATAGCGAACGTTTCATAATGAAAAGCCTTAGACTTCTTGACAAGTCAGTGGTTGCTATGAATATGCAAATTCAGTTTTTGCGCAAATATTTGCACTTCCACACCTTTCGTGCCAATTCAGTCGTACATTTATGTACCAGTGCAATTAATCATAATCAATCTCCAATCTCTGCGTACACCATCAGAGCTCGCTTTGTGTTACTTAAATGCGTCTGCTGATGCCATAATTACATTCGAACTAAGTCATCAACGACGATGACATCAGCCATTGCCCCAGTGCGGGCCAAGAATAATTTTCATGCAATGAGTGTAGTTGGTATTGCTCGTCTTTTTTCCAATTTATATTTTCTTTTGCATTCTCATTGCAGGCATACCGGAAACATGTCTTTTGCCCATGGACTTTGGCTATTGCCGGGCCAAAGTGAAGCGCTACTATTTCGATATGCGTCGCATGAAATGCGCCATGTTCTACTTTGGCGGCTGTGCGGGCAACGTCAACAACTTCAAAACGTTGGAGGAATGCAATCGCGTATGCCTGGATGGTTATGGTGATTATGACAGCCCGAATGATGTGGTAGCCGTCAACAAAGTAAGCGGACGTGATTACCGAAGTCGCGGCACTGTGAACAGCAGCAGCAGCAGCAGCAGCAGTGGTAGCAGCGCCACTGCCAGCACCAGCTATCGCGGTGCCAACAACAGTAACAATAGCGGTGGCGGTGGCGGTGGCAGCGGCGGCAGCATTAAGAATAACACGTCCGCAACCAGTTTTGGTGGCGGCATTAGCGCTGTGGATGCGAGCTACAAGAACAGCTACAACAAGTACAACAGCAACATTAGCAGCAATGTAAATGGCAATAATAGCGGCAGCAGCAGCAGCATTAATGGCGTGAACAATAGCACAAAAATCATACGAAATAGAAGTGATGACAATCTCGATGAATACGATTACGAGGAGATTTGAATGGAGCGCTCGTTGTTCGTAGTGAAAACACAAAAATAAAACACAAACACAATACAAAGTAATTTCCTTCATGCGCTGCTGCCAAATAACCTTTTACTATTTTTTCTATATCATTTTTGTTACATACATAAATATTTATGATAACTATAAATTAACTTTGCAATATCTCGTTGGTATAATGCGCAAAAAAATTTAAATATTGTTTAATTTCGCGCACCAAACAAAAAACAGATGAGAAAATAACGCTAAAAATAAATTATTTTCGACTTTGTATTTAATAGTTGCAAATTTATTATACATTAAAAATTTTACTTGCAGATTTGAGTGCTACGAGAGACATCAACGCAAAAATATTGGGTAAGAAAAAAAAGTTTAACAAAAGAAAAATTGTTTGACATGATAACGTCTTATAATTCGATGTAGCCGGCTGCACGCACCAAACAATGCCTCGTTATCTTGCTCATGCGTCGTTACCTTGCTTGAACTGCAAGCGAGAGCGCGGAACGAACGACAAAGAGGCACAATCAGCCCCCGCGTTCGGCAACGTTCGACATCTGGCTCTCTCCTACTTGAGTGAGCATATATATGTATGCATATGCGCATTTGTATATAAATTCACATATTTGTATTTGCATATGCCTTCTTCCTGTGTGCTTGGTAATGAACCATTTCTCTGTTGAGAATAGGACGTTGATAGGAAAAGTAGGAAATGAAAGGGAGTGTTTCGAGTGTAAAGTGTCTTGAAAAAGGCAAATCGATGATGTAGCCTCTTAGTATTGTTGACTTATTAACGTCTGATGCACAATCGAAATTGAACATATCTTTCATGAATTTGATAAATGTTTCGTCATTTTTCACGTTTGTGTAAATGTAACTTGACCTATTCCATTGCGATTCCATTTACCTCCTTCTCTATATCCATACAAAATATCTATCAAACAAATAAAATTAAAATTTTCTTTTGAAAAATGAAACCATTCCATCAGTATTTTCTTATGACGTTGTCACGTTAAACTGTCGTCAGTAAACCGACTTTGCAGACAACCTCTTTTTGTATTATTTGATTTTGATGGCTGGTTAGCAGAACATATTACCCGATCAGTAAAAACCACATATCAAAAAGTAAAAAAGGTCCATATTACAGCCGAAGAATTATAGATAAGTTAGCCGAAGAAATATAGATAAAGTTGAATGCGTGTAACAGGAGATGACTTATAAACTACATAATCTCACCCTACCTATCCAGAATTGACGCCGGCATACCAAACATATGTCCGGCATGTGAAGGCCCCCCGCACGACACTAACCACATTTTCACATGCCCCTTAAAATCTACTCATCTAACACCCCTCTCTTTTAGATGAGCTAGACGAAGACCGGTGATACACCCTACACTGCCGGGGCTTGTAATACTGCTACAACAACAACAACAACCAGGTTAAAACAAAATTTATATATAATTAGCTTTTATTTTGAACAGATTTTAATGAAACTTAACAAATTTTTTACGCAACCTGAATTTACTAAATATCTATAAAATCATTTAAAACATTTCTATTAGCCCCAATAACCCCCTCCACCCGGGTCGCAAAACGATTTCATGCCCAAATTAAATGACTTTTATTCATATTGACCATAGCGGTATTAATTTCAGCCTTCAGAGAATGAAAAAATGCTTATTAGTTTCACGCTCAACTATGTCCCATACATAGTAATCCAAGGATTAAGGTCTACGGAGTTAGGCTGCCATCAGTTCGGTATTCTCAGACGCTGCAGGGTATTTAATTTTGTTTAGAAGGCGTTTTGATTATTGTTGTTGTTGTTCTCGTGTTTACTCCGACATAAACTGTCTTCTGCGTGTAACGTATGATTTATTCCGGAGATCTTTATGAACAACTCTACGGACAAGACCCTCTAAAACATTAAGTTCCCTCGCAGAAGTCCTCATTGATTGGAAAGGTCATCGTTGTCAATGATCGCTTGCATTTTTTGATTAATTTCTGCAGATCGGGCATCGTCAGAACGTTCCTCGTGTTTTTTGCGTTTTGCAACTGGCGGCGCACCTTATGAACGGGCGCACTTAAGAAAATCCAATATTTCTAAATTGGTGTGACGAAAACTGCATGTCTCTTTACTTCTTGAGCTAAATTGTAGTCCTCTATGTTTCATCTGAAAAAGAGCAAAAACAAAAATAGTTTCGGGAAGTTATACTCGTACCCACATACATACATGCATGTCCTCATATACACCCTGTAAAATATTCTAATATATATAATTGTCATTTGCACCCTTTGTTGGCTATTTGGCCGAGCTCCTCCTCCTATTTGTGGTGTGCGTCTTGATGTTGTTTCACGAATTGAGGGACCTACAGCTTCAAGCCGACTCCGAACGGCAGATATTTTTTATGAGGAGCTTTTTCATGGTTGAAATACACGTGAAGGTTTGCCATTGGCTACTGAAGATCGACCAGTACTAGGAAAACCGTTTTTCTATCATTTGGTGTTTCGTGCTCGTGGTTTCGAACCTGTGCACTACCGAATAGTAGCCACGCAACAACATATCAGCTACGACGGTCGTTTTTCAAGAGTTTTCGGTACGAGGGTCATATGAAAAATTCGTGCAAAAATAAAAATGACTTAATTATTTGGAGTAAACCCTTTCTATTTTTCGACATAGTCTCCTTTTAGGCTTTTTGACTTCATGAGGCGTGATTCACAGAGATACCTGATGAATTATATGAAGAGGTACTCTACAAAATTTCAAAATGATTGGCCCAGTTGAATTTGAAAGTTGATATGTCATAGACGGACATCAAAAATAACAAGTTTCAGAAAATCTCTTTAAAGGCGAGCAGGTATACAAACCTGGCCTAGAGCAACGGACACTCAAACAGTCATAATAGGTCAGTTCATGTAAAAATTATCCAGTAACTTGCCAATAACTGAATTTCCAAAAATTCGCTCTCAAAGAGAAAAATATTAAAAAGAAACATAAACGCAAAACCGGTAAAATTTGCAAGTTTTACGAACAGCTGATTAAATTTTTAGCGAGTAAAAATCAAAAAAGGTAAAAACAAATTTCAGCTAAGCTACATTGTATTAAATTTAAAAAAATTGAAATGCAAAAAAAAAATACAAACAAAATGCAAAATAATGAGCTTAACTTGATTTTATTTTGTCCACAATAATTCCATTTCATCATTGCTGTCAGATGAAGAGCATTCCTTTGGCAATGGTATTGTTGGGCAATCACAGCTTTCCCCATATCTTCATTGTTTCCGTCTATGCATTTATGTATACATATTGCCAAATTAGTTAATAACAAATAAGTACAAACATAAAACAGAAAAGATACTTTCAATGCTTCCGATTTGTATTTTGGAAACTGCAGCAACGGTGACTGGAGGCTCTGGTTCGGAATTCTCTATATAATTGGCCGATTCCTTTTTAATATATGACTTCAAATGAAATTTATTATACCTAAAATATATTTACTTACATTCTGCATTTTAATCACCATTTTTATTTAAATTTAGAAGTTTAACTCAATTGTTAAATTTTAATTCGTATTTATTTTTACTTTGCGATCAGCTGTTCTTCTCATCTGCAAATTCTTACAAGTACAAATGTATCCAGTAAAAACTTGCCAATTCCCCTCTAAATACAATGTCATTTTGCTCTCTCACTTTCCCCTACTTTGCTAGTTTTTTTGGATACATGAACACCAAACTTTGATAATTTGTAACAACAACAATTGTTACAAACTATTTGCTTCATGAATAGACTTAATTTCGTCAATTTGACTTCAATCGACTTCAAATTATACATTCATACAAATATTAAAACAATTTTTTTTATTAATTTAAATAATTAACCCCCCTCAAATGAATGGCAACTATTTCTCTGGCTTTCAATATCCGCAACTATATGTACATATTACATGCATGTACATACATACATACTTATACATATATAAAAATTTATGGATATTTATTTTTAGAGATCTTATTTTCAAGTGCCTTCTACTGCTTTTGCTTGTCATTTCTTAGAGCAAATACGTGCATATGTATGTGTATAGTTTTGCTTTAACGCTTTAACGCTTTACACTGAAAATGTATGCATACATACGTACACACATACATATGTTCATACAAACAAAACATAGTGCACTAAGCTTACACATTTGTTTGATCTGCTTTGCTTTGCTTTGCTTTGTATTGTCATTGTCATTGTCATTGCCATTTCCACCGCTCCGCCCAATAGTTGTTCGACATATTCTAGTGGTGTGAACACGACCTTGCATTGATTAATTCAGTTTCGTTCCTCTGCTCTCACCTTTCGTCGGAGGCCACCACCACAACTAGACAATTCATATTTAGAAGGGATTTCGCGGCGGTGATGCTGTTATTTTATAGATCTGTAAAGTCAATTTTAAGCGCTTGCTCACCTTCGCTTTGTTTTGCGCAATACACTTTTCATATGTAAATTCAAATTTAAATGAAAATATACGTATGCACATACATACACATACATATATGTATGTAGGTGTATGTATGTTTAGATGGACTATTGAAATTATTGATTTGAGCATGTTGCACCTTCAATCACTTTCACATTTGCATCTTGCGCATACGCGCAATAAAATTTATAGCACTTGCTTAGCACAGCATGCATACCTATGTATGTATGTATGTATGTACGTTCTTTACGCTCATGGAAAACCGCAAGTGCGTGATTTAATGAACTTGTTCAGGTTCTCCTCGGCGCGTGCCTGTGTCATCGCAAAGTAGTCGGCCGCAAAAATATGAACGAATGCAAGCGAGATATATGCAAATATGTATGTATAAGTACTCGTATTAATATTTTCCTTTTGCATATGCGTTAATCATTCCAATTTGATCGATGTATTTTACAAAGCTAAATATAAATAATTGGAATAATATTCATAAAAACAATTTACGAAGTCAATAACCAGATACAGGGACAAGGGGTGACCCAACGGGTGATTTTTTTTATTTTAATGTCTTAAAAAGAGTCGTTCAATATTATTAGAATGAGCAAACCTTCCAATCAATTGGACCGTGTAGTTGCCAATTCTGTTGGATGTCAATTTCCGCAAATGGCTCGAACAATATTAGCCTCTCCTCACGACAGTCGGTTCTACGTTAGGCCAAAGACTATCACTCCAGCAGCTTTCCCCGTACAAGCATGGGGAATGTTTATGCTGCTGCAACAGCAACAACAATATTGGCCTGTAGTCATTGAGAAGTTAAAAAAAAAAAAACGATTGAAATTGTGTTTTATAATAAGCAACTCGAGACTATTTCGGCCGAATTAGGTAAACATTTTACAGGTACTTTAAAAACATTTGCAAACTAACTCAACCGAGCTAAGAGCATAGTGCCGGAGCAGCGTCGCTCGATTTAAAACTTTAAATCACTCGGGCGTTGCAGGAGCGCCGTTCGAGTTCACATCATATCGGCGACGCTCTAGAGCAAACGGTTAAAATGAGGAGAAGGAGCTCTTAAAATATTCAAATTAGGTTCTAAGTTACTTCTTTGTTGCTTTTTCTAAATATAAATGATAATACGCTCACACAGGGTGAATTAAAGTACTTATATTTCTTTAAGGGGTTACATGGGTTTCGTTGGTTCAAAAAATCGATTTTTTTTTTGCTTATTAATTTCTACAACATCTCAGGAATATTATCCTAAATTTTCAAGTCGATCCGAATAATAAATTCGGAGATACAGCCTTTGGAATGTGTGCGCTCCAAGCCACTTTTATTGTTACTCAAATCTTTAAACGCGTTTTTCTCGGAACCGTGTTTTCAAAGTCGGTTGTCAAATGTTCTCGAAAACTACTCAACCGATCTTGATGAAATTTTACACAGGTGTACGAAATACAATTTACTCGTGCTTGAAAGAAGGATTTTGTTTTTTTTTCAATTACAACTATTTAAAAAAAAACAAAATGTCAAGCAAATTTGACCGAAATTTTCATTTTTTTGGAAAAATGTCTGCCAAAATTCCAATTTTTACTTTTCTTTTCTTTCCTTCGTTCAAGCTCGAGTTTATGGTCTTAACTAAAGCACTTATTTTTGTTTTTCCATTTTTGATGAGCCTGTCAGGAGTTATGCTGACAACGCAGACGCACCTTTTTTTCGAGGGGTCACTGGAAATGACGTCACAATCGAGGAGTTTTAATTTTTTTTTTTTTGAAAATTTCAGAAATTATTCTTTAAATATGTATCTATAAGACAGAAAAAAGTTTGAATTAAATAAATAATTTTTTACATAGAAAAAAAAATATTGAAAATAGGCCTTTTTTTACCCGACGAAACCCATGTAACCCCTTAAATTGCCGAGTACATTTTTCCTTTTCATATTTATAGCTCTATTCTCTCTCATTTCATCACAGAAACCAGTTATAGCACATCTATGATTGATAAAATTTTTAAAACGGATTTTATGTTAGAATTGGGTTAAACTAAAATATAGTTTAACGTTGGACTATGACTACGGACCATTGTTTTTAAAAAACTGACGAATTTATCGAACTTAATGATGCGAAATTCTTCTACATTGGCCAACCTATCACCTGGTTGCTGAAATTCCTTAGTTACAGCAAAAATTTACTGTATATTTTATCGTAAGTAACTGTGCATATTTTCTTGCACACAAAATTATCGTATGTGACATGCAAAAATATTTTTTCTATAAATAGTAGTTGAATTTACTGCATATTCCTTTTTCAAATTAGAAGTAGAATGTAAAGCAAATTGCTCCCTTTACGTATTGCTTTCTTAAAAATAAAAAATTTATAAATTCAAAACCAATATTTTGTTAAGCATTACTTTTGTTTAATGTTATTTTTTACCTCTGAAAATAATAAAAAAATACGGAATCAAATCTTCATAATGAATGCCTAACTTTAAAAATATAAACTTTTAGGTTAGTTATATTAGTTAACTAAAGCACAGAAAAGTAGAGAGAAAAACCGGTCTCCTGTAAAATTTGGTCTTTGTCACATACGATAATTTCACGCAAAGGGTTCGATATAACGGCAGGGCTACGAAACATTATGATTCGATGTAGTTGCATTTGAGAGACGAGTTTTAGTTGAGTTGTCTTAAGGAGAATGAAAAGTTGTTGTTGCTGATGTATGAGCGATTGATTCGCATATAGGACATAGTCCATTGGAAGATCGATAGGTGAACAGTTTGTTGTACGTAAATTTAAAGTTTGCCAATCAACTAACGAATGTGCTTTCTCAAACGCTTTATCAAATGCTGGAGAGGCGCCGCTGCTTCTATCGAAGTAAAATTCAATAATGGCATATGAAAGAGAGTTGGAACGCGCAGTAGCCATACAAGTATTTCTAAGAGGAAAGCACTTCATAACGAGTACAATTGTCTACATAAATACACATGCATGTGTATGTTTAAAAATAGAAATGTGAACTTACTTATCAGCTATAAGGCATTTATAAGAAATCGATGTTTGCCTCATATCTACATACCTATACATATATAAACATATACATACATGCACTTCTGCTCACATAATTCACTTTATCTTTTTACAATACTCGCAAATTGATTCCTTAATTTTTTTACAAAAAATCTACAAATTTCACAAAAATATAACAATTTTCAAAAAATTTTCACAAAAATTTTAAAATTTTTTAAACAGCATGTAAAGAAAACTTCTGGGTAGGCAGTTTTATAGGCTATTTTAGTATAACAAAATTAAAGTTTGAAGTCACTTAAAAATAGAGATTTTTTTTTTAGTTCCGTAAGAGAGTCAAAAGAGTGTTTTTCCAACAACTTTCTCTATTCCTAGCTAAGGCTAGACAATAAGAGAAGAAGTGTTCGACTATTTCTTCCTCTTCCTCGTCTCTACAACTTCTGTAGTAGTCATGAGAAAATACTCCTAGCCTAGAAGACTGTCCACCTAACAGCTACTGAGCGGCAACACAAGCCACGACCTCCGAGATGTTCTCTCTTGAGAGGTTGGGCAATTTTCCTGACCTTTTCTTATCTATTAGCCTGGTTGTAACAGAAGTATTTTCTTCTTTCCATGAAACATTTATTTCCCCTTTTTTCCACAGTCTCTGAGTTTGTCACTCTCCCCTTCATGGGATGTTTATCTTGAAGAGCCTGTCAACGAAGGTGGGCTTAGGGAAAGAAGAGTCGATTTATAACTACTCATAGCATCCAGTATAGAAGCGTGGCCGAACCGCCGGGTCTTCCATAGCGCCATACTATTACGTTTAAGCGCTGAAGCGTCGGCCTCGTGTTTTCCTACCAGATTTAGAGCAAGCAAATTAACTAGCCCCTCGAGCGCTTTATTTGGGATGCATAAAAATAGTTCAATCGTTAGTCATACATATGTAGATTTTACTACAATACATACAAAGCATTAGTTTAAAAGTAGTGCAAATACCTTTATTCATACATTTAAACTTGTTTCTGTGGGTGACATCTATCTACCTCAACTGAGTGATGGATAAAAAGTTAGATTTGCATTACAATGCATATTTTAAATAACTGTAGTTCATCTTCATAGAGATATACAGTGTACTCTCTCTTAAGCGCACACCTATGGGACAGCAAAATGTGTCCGCTTATGGCAAGGGGAGTTATATTGTGGGAGAGTTAACGTGTTATGGGAGGTTTGTCCGCTCAGAAAAGAAAAATATAAAAAAATCCTTAAGGATTTCTGGTATGTACTGGAAAAAGTGTTCGCTTATGGGAGAAGTCCGATTAAGCCTGTACATATAAAAACACACAATTTATGAAATATATACAAATATATATATTTATTTTGAAACCTCTACAAGGGGTGCATTAATAAATATTGTCAATAAATATGGCTGATAAGGCATTTCGTTCCTGTTGATGGATTCAAGCATACGCACAGTTTACTTCCAGAATTCACACGTGCATTGAGGATGAGTTATTTACAAATCAGATATACAAAAATATTGTACAAGTATGAATACAAAGCAAGCAAGTGCGTATGCAGGCATTTCTTATTTTAGTTGGTTTTCACTTTGGTACTTTGATTGCTTTGTTTGAAAATCGCGCACAATACTCGCAAAACCGCACGACCAATGAATATCAACACCGCGAGACCGGCTAGCAAAAGGCACACGCTGTCCAGCGAATAATAAACGAACCAATTTAATTTTGTCGCCTTTGTTTGCAGCAGCTTTTGTGCCGTTTTGCCTTGTTCCTGCAACAAGTGCTCCACCCACCACACAGCTCTCTCCAGTGGTTTCTTGTCTTGATTGCGGAAAATATGCGACAACGCTGCGGCATGTTCGGCATAGCTATTGAAAAGGCAATATACGAGTAGATTAATAATAATTTCAATTTCAATTTTAAATTAAAGTCTGTTGCAAGGTCATGAATTTGCATAAATGTACAGTAATGTGCAAAATATATGAAGGTAAAAATGAATATTTATTTGCATAATAAGTCTTTACTACTCATTGCCTTAAAACTCATTTTTGGCGAGATTGAAAAATAATAACAACTCCAGAAAAAGTTCCTATAGTCGATTCTCTGACAAATGAGAGTAAAAATTTAAGAATAAGTAAATCTTCGAAGTCTATATAATTGGCGAGTTTTTGGCCGAGCTTCTCCTCCTATTTGTGGTGTGCGTCTTGATGTTGTTCCACAAATGGAGGGACCTACAGTTTCAAGCCGACTCCAAACGGCAGATATTTTTATGAGGAGCTTTTTCATGGCAGAAATACACTCGGAGGTTTGCTATTGCCTGCCGAGGAGTTACCGTTATTACAAAACCCTTTTCTTCATTTTTGCTTTTTCACCGAGTTTCGAACCTACGTTCTCTCTGAATTGCGAATGGTAATCACGCACCAACGCATTCGGCTATGGCAGCCGCCTTTTCCGTAATAAGCCGTTCCAATTTAAAAATAAACTCTTTGTCAGAAGTTGTAAGATTTTGGACTGGCAAACTCTAATTAACAGTCAAACAAAATTTCAAGCAAATAAGAGGAAAATTGAGGAAATCATAGAACTTTGACTGAAAGAATTTAGCAAGGGCAACTTGGTACTACTGAGGCTTTTGGCTCATTTCACCGATTTTTTTAAATCGATTTTTGTGTTTTTTATGTATGTCAAATCGAGTAGAAAACGAGCTGTATATCCTTAAGCTGCGCGCAAGAGCGCAAAGGTCCCGAATTTATTCAATTTTTTTCTTTCTGTGCCTAAAAGAACTACAAAACTCTGAAAGAAACTAGTTTGCTGCAGAAAAACATTGCACAGCTCCTCTTGCATATATTTTGCACAGTACTGTATATATTATATTATATAATATACATATATTATATGTACATATGTATTTACAATAGCATACTCACCTCTTACGCCGTATCTCCTTTAGCGTCGCTAACAAATTCTTCTCATTGATATCGTCGTAGAGCAGAATAGTGGCTACACCACGATTCTCCGCCGCATGCGCATTTGAGCTTTGATCGCCATAGAGCGGTGTTACGATTAGCGGTTTTCCACAGTAGATATTCTCCGTAGTGCCGAGAAGGCCGCCATGTCCCCAGAATAGTTTCACCTTCGGATGGCCTGCGAGGCAAAACAAAATACTAATTCATAAATGTTGAAAAGTCTTGTAAATATGCTCCGAAATAGCAGTAAGCTTCCATATTAGCGTAAGTATTTACTCTCTCTCTCTCACTCTCTCTCTCTCTCTCTTTCTATACTCACATATCAAACTCAATTGAGGCGCCCACTTGACAAATAGGAATTTTTTGCTTTTGCTTGGCACTTCATCGGTCTCCCACTTCCAAATCACATTGAATGGCTGTTGTTCGAGTGCTTTTACTATTGTTTGCACTTTCTCGGCGGGCATGCTGGAAGAGCGCACCATGGAGCCCCAGCTAAAGAAGAGCACTCCTTCGGGTGGTGCATTTTTTAGAAATTTCTCAATATTCACAGGTAAAGTGGCATTTGCCAACTTCTCTTCGATGTGTATGCCACCCATTTCAATTAGTTGCGGCGTCAACGGTTTATTGCCAGTGAGTGTGTAATGTTGATTGACCAAGATAAGGCTGGTGCTGCGACGTGCAAAGTCATCAACATCGAAATCCACCTTCAGATATTTATTGATCAATTTGCGATCGTAATAATTTGTGCGATAACTGAAAAGATACGATGGAAATTTATTAGACAATTAACCGGAGTTAACCTTCAAATAAGGGAAAGTAGCTATGGAGGGTACCACACGACATGATTAATATAACTATATTGGGTGTACACACAGCAAACGACTAGTTTTGTTTTCCAAAATTTAATACTTTAATGTAGGCAAATTCGTACACTGTCATTGTCGAAAATATTGTCAATCTCGTAACACTACTTTTAGCCATCTTTCTGGCGGCATATAGACTTCAAGTTGAAAAAAAATACTCGACTTTTGAGGCGAGCAATGAAATAGCCCAATTTTGGGCTTCTCCTCGAAGCCTATACGAAAAGTAGCGCCACTGCGAAAGTTTCTACATGGCACATTAAAATGAATTAACCCAGGAAGGACGAACAGTCAATTTAATCCAAAGGATGTCGAGAAGAAATTAAAAAGCCAATAGAAATCGTCTGTTATTTAACGATAATTAGCCAATTAATTATAGAATTATAAGATAGTTGTTTCGCTGGTTGAGTGATTCACCAAGAATCCAATTAGAGCTTCCATACTATTTTGTTGCCACATTCTCGCTACCAACAAGTTATACAATTATTTCTTCACGACTATATCCAGTCTGTGCGATTGAGAAACCTTTTAAGGTTGTTTACATCTGAGCCGGCCAGCTCTTCGAGGATTTCAAAAAGCGCTTTGCCAAGGGTTAACATCCTTGCCTTCCATAGGGCAGGGCATTCAAAGAGTAAGTGGAATATATAAGTAGTTTTCCTTTTTCTCCGGTGGAATACAACTGTGACAATGTGTGTTGTGAGAGATGCCCATTTAGGCCGCCTGCACTCCTATGGATCAGAAGCCAGTTATTACAGCCGTGAGTCTGCAGGCATCTCTTCGTTTCATATTTATTGTTTTAGGTGGGCGCATAGCGTTCTGCTAACTTTGCATGTTGTCTGATCCCTCCATCTACAAACCGCGATTTGTAAATGTTTTGAGGAGATTGCATTCTTGATTGCACCCAGTGCAAGATTGCACCGATTTTGCAAGATTGTTATTCACGGCAGATCCCAATTCTACAAGTTCGCCCGCTTCTTCGTTTCCTTCAATGTTCTGATGTCTCGGGCCCCAGATGAAGGTAACGTTATGGTTTACACTCAAGATGGTGAAGCTATGTCTGTTTTGTTCCACCAGTTTGTTGTAGCCGAATCCAGAGCCTAGATTGCAGCTTGGCTATCCGAAAGAATAGCAAATTTGCCCTTAAAAAAAAGTCTGAGGTTAGTAGCCTACAAGTTTCCCCTATTACGAATGCTTCCGTCTGGAAGGCACTGCAAGTATTAGGAAGACGCACAGAATGTTCAATCCCAGATCTATGAGGATATAGTTATATGGTACCAGCTCCAACACCACAGTACATTTTTAAACTATGTGTGTAGACTGTTGTGTCGATGTTGTTTAGTAGAAGTCTCTTACTCCATTCCTCCATTGAGATGAAAAGAGAGTGACAAAAGTCTTATTGAAAGTCACCGTGGGGACGATGCTATTAGACCTCCTCGAGGGGAACTGCGTTTGTCGCAATAGAACACTGGCATGACCATACGAGGTGTGTTCAAAAAGTATCGCGAATTTTGTGTTTTTTTCAAAAATTATTTATTTATATATATTTATTAATATCTATTTTGTCCCCTTTAAAGTAATCCCCATGAGATATTATGCACTCGTGCCAACGTTTTTTTCAATCTTCGAAACACTTCAACAAATCTTTTTTTTATCTTGTTCAGCTCCTCCTTCGATGCTCCGATTATTTCGTAAATCGTAGCGTAGCGTCGTCCTTTCATGGGCCTCTTCAGTTTCGGGAACAAGAAAAAGTCACAGGGGGCCAGATCTGGGGAATAAGGTGGCTGTGGCATCATTAGTGTGTTGTTTTTGGCCAAAAAGTCGCGCACAAGCAACGATGTGTGAGCAGGGGCGGTATCGTGACGCCAGAGCCAATTTTTGTTCTTCCAAAAATCCGGGCGTTTCAGGCGGATTGCTTTGCGCAAAATGCGCATAACTTGCAGGTACTATTCCTTATTGACCGTTTTACCCTGTGGCAAGAACTCATGATGCACAACGCCTCTGCAATCGAATAAAATGGTAAGCAAAACTTTTACATTCGACCGAACTTGGCGCGCTTTTTTCGGTCTTGGTTCGTGCGGCGGCTTCCATTAAGATGACTGAGCTTTGGTTTCCACGTCATAACCATAAACCCACGATTCGTCACCAGTTATGACCCTCTGGAGCAAATTTGGGTCGTCGCGAACTGAGTCGAACATCTCATTAGCAATGTTCATGCGATGCTGCTTTTGGTCGAAATTGAGCAGTTTTGGTACGAATTTTGCGGCGACCCGTCTTATGCCCAAATCATTGAAAAAAATTGAATGGCTCGATTGGTGGCCAATCGATATGTCTAGGTCCTTAGCAACTTCTCTAACGGTGATTCGACGATTGGCGAATACCATTTTCTTCACTTCATCAATTTTTGTCGTCTGTTGTTTAAGTGTTCGGGCGTCCAGCACGTTTTTCGTCGTTCACATCTTCTTGGCCTTCTGAGAACATTTTGTACCACAGATAAACGTTGCTGTGGTCCAAAGTAGCTTCTCTGTATGACACAGTCAACATTCGCGCGCTTAATTTCGTTTTTTACACAAAATTTGATACAGGTTCTTTGACCCATCTTTTTGAATAGGTAAAAATCGAAGACGAGCCGAAACACGTGCAAGCGGAGCAACTGTCAACAATTAACTGAACATTCAAAATGGCCGAACTCGTCGGCATGAGTGAGAGACATGAGTACCAACATAAATTCATGATAAAATTGGTCGTATAACCGCCTTATAGAACCATAATGTATACTTGGGTTGAAGACCCCATCTTCTTCGAAGCAGTTTTGCAGGCATACAGAGCAATTTCTGCTTTCCTTACCTGATCTTCAATATTCAGTTGCCCGCTAAGTTTGGAGTCCAAGATTACTCCTAATAAAGAATGAGATGGAATCGGTTCTGAAAAAGTCAAAGAACGCAAAGTAAAACGTAGAAATATTTTCTGTACTCTCTCCAATCGATAACAGCAGTGCAACAGCAGAACAAAAGAAGAGTACAGCGCCTGGAGTGTATATGGGTTAGAGCCAAAATAACGTTCGAATTTCTTAATAAATAAGTAGTTCAGTGAAATGTTCATAAATTCTATGTCTGTATGTACATCAGGAAATTATGCAACAATAATTGCCATTGCCAGCAGTTAATGCAAAATCAAAAAGCACTAAGTCTTATTTATGAATGCTGATATAAAAGCCAGGTATTGTTTAAATGACTGCCTCTTCACAAGCGTAATAGTCGCAAAAGTAGTTAATCATTCTCGTACACATACATACATACATACATATATACATATGTGTGTAGATAAAAAAAAATAGAAGCATTGTCTTCTGCTTTTGTTCATTCATTTCATTCGAAAAAGTTAATAGCTGGCCATACTTTTGTATACAAAGTGTCACAAAAGAGATTTCATGCTGCATTTTGCAAAATATAGTACACTGTGTGTCAAAAGCATGTATATTACCACATAAAATACTAGAACAATTATTTTTTCATAGAAATCGAATGCAATAAAAATCGGCTAGTGGAGGAATTTTCACACGACATCTGTCAAAAACCTACTGGTAATTGCTCAAAAACAACATGAGATATTTATTACTCACTCAAAGTTATTGCATCACTTACAAACCAAAATAGTTTTCAAACGAATTTTCTGGAATCGATTTAAGTTTTCACCGCGATCTGTCTTTTAAGTCTGCTATCGACTGAAAATATCAAACTCGAAATGATAGTTTAACTATTTGAAAGAGAAAAAAGTCTGCCAGATCCATATCAGGGTGATACCTTGGTTGTTCGATTATATCTGTTGAGTTCTTGGTCAGAAATTTATTTGCAATGATAGCCTTGAGAGATGCGTGTCAACGTGCTGCAAAAACCATGAGTATTTCCACAAATCTAATCTTTTTCTACGAATTTAATCTCTTAAAAGCTACCTCACTCCCAGATAAGATTATTATTTAGCGTCTGACCTCTTATGACCGGCTTCTAAATTATCATTCTTCTTGTTCAAATTATCTTCTTCTTGTTATTGATTGGCACGATAACCACTTACGCGATTTTGACCGAGTTTAACAAATCGCACCAGTGATTTCTTTCTCGTGCTAAACGGCGCCAATTGGATGCACCAAGTGCAGCAGAGTCCTTCTCCACCAGATCTTTCCAACGCAGAGGAGGCCTAACCTCTTCCTCTACTACCACCAGCTGGTACCGCATCGAATACTTTCAGAGCCGGAGCGTGCGTATCCATTCGGACGATATAACCCAGCCAACGAAGCCGCTGGGTCTTTATTTCTGCGCTATGTCTATGTCGCCTCAAATCTCATACAGCTCATCGTTCCATCGCCGTTGCCAACGTGCGAAGGTTAAAAAATCTTTCGAGGAATCTTTCTCTCAAATACTCCAAGGGACGCTTTATCGGATATTGTCATCGTCCAAGCTTCTGCGCCATACGTTAGGTCGGGCATGATGAGAGCCTTATGAATTGTTAATTTTGTTCGTCGAAAGAGGACTTTAATACTCAATTCCTTGCTCGAGTTACTTAGTCCAAAGAAGCACAAGAGAGATTCTGCGTTGGATTTGAAGGCTGGGCTAAAAAATTGTGCTTAAGCGATTAAGTTCTGCGGCTCACACGATCTTTTCCAGCATCAGGTTAAAGAAGTCATACGTCACACTGTCTGATACTTCGTTTGGTATCAAACGGCTCGGAGAACAGCTTAATTCTCGGTCATTTTTTGACATAATGTATTTTTCATAGTCCGATTGAGATATGGCTACCAACTTCATTAATATAATTTTGCATCTAAGCACTAAGACAATTTGTGGGATTGATTGTCATTTTTCATCGTTCAAGCGTCAGAAGTGATCAGCATTCTTGGCAACCATCTTTGCTTTGAATGTCTTGGGAAAGGTGAGGCGAAGGAAAACTTTCCATACGTACATATGTCCCATCTGAGCTAGCATGAGATAGAAGGCTTTTGAGAAATGCAAACATTTCAGCCTTTCAAAGATCAATAGACAACCCAGAGTTAATCGTAAAACCAGTAGATAAAAACCACAAGGCCTTCTGCGAGTGTCGCTTCTATTGTCTTAACAGGGTTTTATTACATCTGATTGCCGCTAAGTGCATAAAATGAGTGGCTATTGGGAAAATATATGTAAAATACGCTTATCTTTGAGAGACATGCACATATTTGCACTTATCTATAGACAAAGCATTTTGAAAACAATGTTTTTCAACTAAATTACACTAATATATTCATTTTTCCTTTGATAACCACCTGTTCGATTCTACAAAATATTTAGCTAATTTTATAAACCGCATTTTAACTGATAAGAGAATATCAGAGTTGCAACTCTAAAAAGATCTCAATATTGTATTTGAAGATAACGGGCAAGTGGCCTCTAATTACGTGTTGTGCACCTATTGATGTGTTCATATAGGAAATAGTTTGTAACAATTTTTGTTGTTATAAATTATCAAAGTTTGGTGTTCATGTATCCAAAAAACTAGCAAAGTAGGGGAAAGTGAGAGAGCAAAATGACATTTAATTTTGAGGGGAATTGGCAAGTTTTTACTGGATACATTTGTACTTGTAAGAATTTGCAAGTGAGGAAAACAGCTGATCGCAAAGTAAAAATAAACACGTATTTAAATTTGCGAATTGAGTCAAAGTTATAAATTTGAATAAAAAAAGAGGTTCTGTAAAGTCGGTTTACTGACGATAGTTTAACGTGACAACGTCATAAGAAAATACTGATGGAATAGTTGCAATTTTCAAAACAAAATTTTAATTTTATTTGTTTGATAGATATTTTGTATGGATATAGAGAAGGAGGTAAATGGAATCGCAATGGAATAGGTCAAGTTACATTTACACAAACGTGAAAAATGACAAATTCATGAAAGATATGTTCAATTTCGATTGTGCATCAGACGTTAATAAGTCAACAACACTAAGAGGCAACATCATCGATTTGACTTTTTCAAGGCACATTACACTCGAAACACCCCTCTTCTCATTCGTCCTACGTTTTTGCCTACTCCATCGTCCCTATTCTCAATCAGTAGAAACATCTCGGCTTCATATACCATGCTGCAACTGACAGATGCAAAGTTTAAAAACGGTTTGAGATAGAAAATTAATAAAAATTATTTTGCTTGATATTTTTCTGATTGGTTGTTTTGATTTTATTCAACGAGGCATAGCAACGGATGCCGGGTATTGTAATATTATGGTTATTAATAAAAAATTATTTTCTATGAAATTATTGTTTGTAATTCTTTTATATACATATCCTAAATCCCTCAAAACTACTCCTACGCGAACGGGGCTGCCGGTTAAAGCTAGTAATCAATAAGAAGGCATATGCAAATACAAATATGTGAATTTATATGCTAGTACTAGTATGTACATATGCGCATATACATACATATATACGCTCACTTAAGTAGGAGAGAGCAAGATGTCGAACGTTGCCGAACGCGGGGGCGGATTGTGCTCTTTGTCGCTCGTTCCGCGCTTTCGCTTGCAGTTCATGCAAGGTAACGACGAATGAGCAAGATAACGACACATTTTTTCGTGCGTGCAGCCGGCTAAATCGAATTATAAGACGTTATCACGTCAAAATGGTGATTAAAAACGAGAAAGAGAGATAAACGGTATAAAGTTCATTTCAAGTCATATATTGATTCTGAACCACAGTCACCAGTCACCGGTGCAGTAGTTTACGAATTACAAATCGAAAACATTGAAGATATGTTTTGTGTTTTATACTTGGTTATTAACTAATTTGGCAATTCATACACATAAATGCATAGACGGAAGCAAGGGAAAATATGAAGAAAGCTGTGATTGTCACAACAATACAATTTCTAAAGGAATGTTCTTAAGTTACTGGATAATTTTTGCATGAACAGTCCTATAATCTCACACAACTTCAAAACACTTATTCCATTGATCCTCCAATCGCTTCATACCATCGCTTTAAGGATTTTTCCGAAGCCCTGCAAAATATTCTTTCACAACTTTTTGTTAAATTCTCAACGAATGTGTAATTCTTTAGGTAAAATGTGGAATGCTCGTTCAACTGAGATGCTTATGGTATTGGCAATTTTACGCTTAGTCAATCACGGATTTTCACAAATAATACCATATAAAGGGTGATCAGATCGAAGGTACTTTTTCCAACAACGTTTACAAACGGTACAATTGTATTACGAAATTCGACGCTCTGTGAAAAGTGCGCTCAGGCCAATTTATGGTGTGTGGCGATGAGGCCCATTTTTGGCTAAATGGCTACATCAATAAGCAAAATTGGCGTATTTGGGCTGAAGAGCAACCCGAAACCATTCAAGAACAGCCATTACATCCATTGAAATCAACCGTTTGGTGCGGCCTATGGGCTGGAGGAATCATCGCATGTTATCGCATTTTTTCGACGTACAGACTACATAGTTCTCTGCAGACTACATACGTAGTTCACCTTCACTTTTAAACCCACCCTAAAACCCATCGAGGCACAGTTCGAAATGAAAAAGCAGCAACTTTTAACACTTTCATCAGACTTTTCTGAATTGCGGATTAAAAATTCATCGACTCGTCAACTTCAAATTACTTGTAAACAATGCACGAAAAATTTAAATATTAAAATGCATATAAATTTTGGCTCCTCTACTAGTTCAGAGGTGTCGCTTTCAATACTTATCTACCAGCCTATATTTTAACTGCTAACAAACGTAAATTTCTTACCGATAAAGATTCTTGATCACCTTCATTTGCACAAAATTCAGCAGTCGTTGATGCCAGTTAAGCACTTCCGGGAAGCCGACAAATTCAGATTGCACATAGGAAGGAAAATCAGGCAATGCAATGCGATCGTAGTAGTAAGGCATTAATAGACAGCTACTTAAACCCACGACCGGAACTTGCAGTAAGTATGGAATACCCAACTGGCAATCTGTGTTGAAGTACTCGGTGATAACCAGATCGAATGGCTGTTGCTCGTGAAGTTTCAAAATCGTATCGACATGGCCGCTCTCATATAAGAGTTCACAGGATTTCTGTCCCTCGCTATGCAATAATTCTGCCTCTAAGAGGAGATAATGTAGCGGACGTCGTGGTAGTACATCATTAAAAGTAACCATATTTGCTGTTTGATGGCCCACCAATAACAGCTCCTCATAGTTGGCAGGCTTGGTGTTGTTCGGCGCTTTGATATGGGTCACCACAGTAACGTGATGTCCGTGCTCAGCCAATGTACGCAAAAGTGGGTAAAATACTTTGAAGTGACTGTAGCCAAAGTGGCCAAATATACCGAGAATGCGACTGCCAGCGGCTGTTTGTATTTGGCCAACTGAAATAGCCAGCAAAAAATAAATCAATAGCATTGTTTTTGTATTGTTGTTGCTTTGGCTTTTTATTTGCATGGCGTTTGATTTATTCACACAAAACTATCACTAAATAAATTATCGATTTTGTCTCACTGTCTGTGACTTTTTTTTTTAAACACTGTTGTTGGAAAGGTTCTCAGTCGGTTAGGGTGGACTTGCAATCTTAATTTATTATACGAATTATTTAAGCAAAAATTTGACAAAAATTTTACTGCGTCTATTACATGGAATATGCGGGCGCGTAACGTATCGGAGAAACCAAACAAGTCAAAAATTTAGCCGCCGCGTTTGGCCTACGTTCTGGCTGTTGTCTGCGCAGTCACTGACCGCAATAGCAAACCAGATCGTTCTTCCCTCAGAACGAATAATATGCTTAGTATGTATGTATATTTGTGCATACGCGTATTTATAAGTATTTACACACCTACATATTATATGTATACAAATGTACGATTTATATGTTAGCACGATCGTCACACTCTTTTGCGGCATATTTATTTTCATTTTTATTTTAACTTTTTTTTATTATTCCCGAGAGATTTAACTTCCTCACAGTGCGCTCAGCGCTGATAGCGGATGATACACGCATATTAATGTATTGGCACTGTAAATAAAATTGTGTTTGCCTACTCAATTTAGTATACCGTAACAATTGTTGTTAGGTGGGCTCGCAAAAAAAACAAAAATGCTGAGCAATCAAAGAGACATGCATGAGAACTGATTTTGATTATTATTGTTTTTATATACCCAACTATGTATGTATGCATGTACATTTGATATTGATGAAGATTCATTGAAGATTAGTTATTTAACGACTCAAATTAAATATACATATGTATTTCAATTGCTGATAATGAAGTTTGTGATTATTAGTTCCGCTTACTTTATTTTCCAGTAAGAATTAGTCGGTAAATAAATTTCTGACTTCTGATTTAATAATAATTTCTGACAATAGCATTCGCTCTCAAAAAGAAAACAAATGCAAATAAGTATGCGTGCGCGTGAGGAGCGTAATTCATAAAAAAAAAAAAAAATAGCGAAATATACCTCGAGCAGGTTTATAGTTGCGCACTTTCTTATAACTTAATTCTTATTTAAATTTTACGCTGCGGTCTCAGCTTTAAGTAAATATTTATCCAGCAAAAACTGGCTATCAATTTCAGATCACTTCTAGCCTCTAAATGAACGATTTGGGCATACCAAAAAATGATGTGTGGTAATGCAATTATGTCTTTCGAATCTCATTTAGAATCTCTTTACATGAATAAAATAAGTATAATATATATATATATATATATATATACATATATATATATATATATTTTTTTAAGAAACCTATGGTAAAATGTTGTTAGAAATCCTCAAACGTTTAATTTTGCCCCATACTTCATATCTCTTGGGTGGTGGTTATGTCTGCCTTTGCCTTACAAAGACATAAACCAGCCGCATAGAGACAGCAACCACGACAGTCCTTCCCACGACACTTAGTTCTACGTATCCGGAACAACCCGGACTTATAACCGGCCAAGGTCTGTTACTTCAACAGGATTCCCCGTATATGTATGGAGAATGTTTATGGTGTCAGAACAAAAACAACAAAATAACATTTCAAGTGTTTACCTTCACAACATAGCCCTTAAAACCTTGTTAAAAAAAGCTGCTTAAAGTATTACGAGCAAGGACTTTTTATTTTATACTATGAGCTAATACTTTATTTAAAATGAACGACTATTTATTTACTAAAATTTCGATTAAAATCAAGTTCAACATTGGCTACACAAACATACTATTTTGATGTATTTTATTTGAAGTGTTTCATATTATGATAATCTTTTACATCCTTAAAAAACTATTTTAATTGAGTGCTATTTTGTGAACTTGTCTTTCATTAAATATACCTACATTAAAATTTAAACGCTGATAGCATTTATGGCAATCATTCATTAAAATAACACATACAAAAACTAAAACTCTACACAAAATTTTCAAACTTTCAATCTTTTAAGATTGCAGCCTTTTTGACTAACGCAAACTACGAAAGCAAACATTTGTCTTTAACATTAGATTGACCGTCGCGTCCACCAACACGCACTGTCGCATTAGATTGCATCGCCGCATTTGCAGCAACTTGATTGCGCCGTTCCCGATCCGCATTCTCATCCAACTCCATAATTGACAGAGCGAGTGCTCGCGCCAACGCTTCATCTTCGGTCTAGAAAAAATATTTCGTTGAAAATTATAAAAATAACAATATTAGCTTATTATTAAATTACCATATTTCCTTGAATATTTTGCACTTGTGTTCCAGTCGGTATTGGATCTCGTCTAGGTTGCGTATTGAATAAAGAAGTTGGCTTGTTTGTACGTCGATATTCAGCCGCAGTGCTAAAATATTAAAAAAAAACTATGTTAGAGCTTACACTCTGCATTACAACAATACATCCAACTTACGCGGCCATAGCGCGTTTATCCACATTGGTCCTGGATGTGCCTTTACACTCGTGATCTGAAGCGTGCCGATGGCGCAAACAATAATTTATTTTACATTCCGTACAAGTGAATGGTATAAGCTCCTTTTTTTTACAATTTTTGTAGCTACACCGATTTGTATAAATTTTCTTTGTATCTGACTTGCACTGCTGATCAATATGGCGACCCACCGTTAGATCAGGCTCGACCCCAGGCGCCGTGGGCACTGGTTCACCACATAAGGGGCATATTGGCACTTGCATATCTTTGCGACGTGGCCCCTTACACAAATGTTTATCATAATTAAAGTGTGACGAACAAAACACTTTATTACATGAATCACAAGTAAATGGCAGAAAATCCAAGCGGTTACAGGTGGATTCGTTACAGTGTTGACCAAGATGCGGAAACTCCATATTGATACTATTAACTTCCTGTATACGAATCAACTATTTAAAGACTTTGAGAATTATGACGAAATTTTCGAGGCTAAACAAGAAACTTCTATTTGTTAAACAAGATGACTAAACAATAAAATGTGAAATTAATTCGAACGACAAGTGTCAAAACACGACCATCAAATAAGTGGTTATCTTCTTCTTCTTTCAATAACGTTCACTGTAACTAAATGGCAACCTGCCTAATAATGACATTAAGATGACCAATCCAATAAGTCGTAGCAATCGGCTGAAAGTTATTTTGCTACACACGATTTTCATTTTTATGTCATTCGTTGCCGTGTAAAGATCGAAGGAGCTCTTTAAGTACGTGCATATAACTTTGGCGTTTTTTGAGTAAAGAGCACAACATACGTGCCATACGTCATGCCGGAAATCACAAAAGTTTATAACTTTCTACTTAATGACAAATATTTAAAGAAAAACAATTTCGTATCGTGCACATCTTTCTCGGTGATGCTTTTTATTGCATAAAATTAAATTAACAGATAAATGGGATTCAAATTAAGTGAGTCAATTCAAATGCATCCGAATTTATTTTTCGCGCCCAAAGCGTTCATTGCTGTAGGTAGGTACTTCTCGAATTTAAGCAATGCAAAAACGAAAGTACCGTAAAAGCAATGAATAAGACAGACCTTTAATTATAATGTGTTTTTTTCTCGGAAAAAATGGTGTCTCATTTTATGGCAACATTACGAAAAGATTGCCATAAGCTCTGCATATGTTACATATTTCAAATGAGAATAGAACAAGAAAAATTTAATACTTTCATAACGACCTACTTCTGTTTTTTGTATCAAATTAACATCTATTTAGACGAAATTTTCTTAACATAAACTATAATCAGCTGGGCAACAGTTTGAGAAAAGAACACGCAACCCTATGAATATGCTTGGCAAATAAATAGAAAAGTTAGCTCCATTATTATTACCATTTTACGGCTCTTGCTTGATTGGTACGAGAACATGACAAAAACCCCCAAACCTCGCCACACACACAACCAATTGCAAGGAAGAAAAAAATTCGAAAGCATTTAATCTGTTTGAAAACTACCCCACACAATTCATTGAATTTTTACACATTTAACACATTTACCTAATCTTATGAAGACAAATCAATTTATATTCCAAAAGTGTCACGAAAGAGTTAAAACTTAAAAAGAACTGAACAAAAAATTCAAAAGAAGTTAATTTTACACTATTCTTTATGCTTCAAATATATGGACAAATAAAAAAATCTAAAAAAAAAATTAAGGCAATTGATGATCACTTATTCCGGGTACGAGGAAAATGCCGACTCAACTCTGGTGAGTGTACTAAAGGTTAATTATTATAATTTTCTTATAATTTATTAATATTTATTAATAAGAAAACACAAATTTTCTCGCAATCCAAAATTGCGCACTCGATAATTCAATATTTTAACGATAACTTCCATTGCCCCAACGGTTAAAACTCAATTATCTGCAATGTTGCCACATTGATTGCATAAACTTCATCGCTGACATCTGTCAAGTCAATAATGCATTTCACACATCTTACAAAAGCTAGCAATTCTAATTAGAAGTAATGAAAATACTTCCGTAATTTAATTATTTTTTTATCCTTTTGTGTGATGTTGTCAAAAAAGCCGAAACCAGCTTTCTGGAAATTTGTGAAAGGTGGTGCAAAAACATTGTTTATTGCAGAAGCAATTTGCTTTGCGGTTTCCTACGGAGTTTATTATCGCATGAATACAAATCGTGGTACGTGAAACTACCTGCTATTACGCAAATCATAAGTTGAAGGCATGCGGCAAAGTTAAATAAATAGGGAAATTGATTATTCCAGCAATTCTTGTTATACAATAAACTTGAATTTTTTTTTTTTGCCTTTTGTTTTTGTCAGGCTGTCTCACAATGAAATGACAACAGTGTGTGTGAAATTCATAGATTTAAGAAGAAGCACCATAAAGCAAGTTTGGTTTAATACCAATGACTCACCATGGCTGAGATGTAGGGGTGGTAATCGACTGATCATTATTTCTCAGCGCGGATAAATTTATGTACTGTGTAAACAATCTGTGTTTTCTTTGCTTTATAAAATTGTTTAATGCAGTCGTAGTATTTTTAAATATGTTCCCAAACAAACTTCTGGTGTAAAAATAGCTGATCTCATCCATTCGCATCGATCACATATTTTTATTTAGGTGTATTTTGAAGTAACTGTAAGCATAGAGGTAATTCGTAACCCTAATCGAGGAATTTCTTTTTTTTACATCTTTCAGAATTCAGACACTACATAAACGAAAACTTCCCATTTGTGCTGGATTACTACTATAAAGCGGGCGAGGTTTTAGGTAACAGCAACTTGCGTCAAATCGATTCGGCTGTGTGGCGAGCTGAGAGCGAAAAACGAGAATAAATTGCAAACATTTCGGGTACCTACAGTAACGTTTTTAACAAGCCTATACTTCTAGAAATTATCAGCAATATTTAAATTAGCACTCTAGTAGAAATACTTCTTATCAATATCTATTCGACATTAAATACTAGAGAATAATTACCACAATTTAAACATTTTTTAAATGGCAACCAATCCGTATGTTAAATCTTTAATCTGGTTAGTTTGTGCAGGCGGTATTGGCTACGGACTATTGCGACTTACTGAGCCGTCCGAAGAAAAGATTCAACGCATAAAGGAAACTGGTGGTGCAACTCATTTGTCCAACGAGGAACTTAAAAAGCTCCAGTTTATGCAACGTATGCGTGAGGCTGCCAGTGGCCAGACACCACCAATTTATTTACAGAAGAAAGAAAAATAACTTCTTAGGCAAGCAGTTAATTGAAAGTGTTTCTAAATTTACTATTAACTAAGATTGAACAACTAAAATGAGCTCAGATCTGCGCAGCAGCAACACCACATTGAGCGGTGGCGACAATGCCGACATTAAAAAGGAAAGCATATTGGAGCGTTTAAACAAGCGCAATAAAGAACGTCAAAATTACTTAGATGTAAAATTAGAGCAACGTAACAAAGAGAATGTGCAATTGGAAGGTGCCGATTATTTCGCTCAAACGTTTGCTGAGCAAGTACGCGCAATAGAAGAACTGTTGCAAAGTGCAACGGAAGTGGCTGCAGATGCAAAAAGACCAGGTACCAACACTAACAGCGCCGATTTGACACGTGTTTTCGCCGACATTACACTACAAATACAAGAGCTGCAGCGCTATCTAACCACATCCACTATGTTTCTGACAGATTTTAAAATCAAAGCCTGTCAGAAAGTACTCAATGATTTAAGTAGCAGCTGCGAAGAGTCCCGCTTGCGTTTAATACCAAAAAAGAAGTTTGGGTTCAGTGGTAAAAAAGTCGCACCGAAAGTATTAGTCAATCCAAGAGTTGTAAACCTCTCTTCCGATAAGGTGGATATGCCAGAAAAGACAAAAGCTGATAGCACTGCATTCACTTGGACCTTGGCAAATAGAGAAAATGAATACATTTGCCTGGAAGGTGATGCACTCAATGGCAAAGATATAACTGTTTCCAACTTGAAGCATTGTTTTGTGGAATTACGCGGGCATGCAGGATCAGTACAGATTTCAAATGTCACCGACTGCACATTCCTCTGTGGTCCCATTGCACGTTCACTTTTTGCTGAATACTGCGAACGCACAACGTTAGCTCTGGCTTGCCAACAGTTGCGATTACATTCGTCGAACACTTGTCGCATATACCTACACGTCACATGTCGTGCTATCATTGAAGACTGCACACAAATCGAAGTAGCCGACTATAATTATGATTATGCTACAATCGATGCTGATTTTAAATTGGCTGGTTTGGATCGATCGCAGAATAACTATACAGATGTGGCGGACTTCAATTGGTTGTCACCGGATGTACCTTCACCGAACTGGACGCTACTTCAACATTCACCTACACCGAATTGGAATGAGCTGCGCAAACAAAAACAACAAACGACGTCTCCCTTATAGTGTAAAATAGAATACCAGCAGCAAAATAAGGGGGATGCCCACAATTGGCAGCGTCCCTGCATGTGGGTGACTTTGACTTTGCTTCTGCTACTAATCCTAGTCGAGTTATTTCCACTCATCAAAGCAATTGCACAAAAAATGGTTTGTCTTTTGAAAATGTTACCTGTAGCAGGGCCAGTTGTTGCTGAATGCATGGAGTCGTTGCTGCACTAATCCATACATATAATACTTAGTATATATATACAGGGCACTGTTTTGTTTATTCAATATATAGTTTGCTTTAGAATGGGGTTTTGTAAGAACATTTTTTGTATGTATGTCGTGAAACTTATACGTAAAATTGATTTGTAATGGCTTACGCTGGTAACATGAAGATTAGTGAGTTCACATTTTTGTAAATCTGCAAAATTGAAACTTGAATGAAAAGGAACACTTTCAATTTATTCACTAAATAAATGATTACTAAAATACTAATTATCGAATAAAAAGTGGTGTTAAAATTGTTTTGGGGTTGTACTTTGGTAGGATCAGTGATTACGATGTAATGAAATGCATACATAAATATGTCTAAAATTAATAAGACATAAGAGACAAAATAGTAGCACTAACTTTTATTCCAGCAGTAATCGTTCCCACGACAGTCGGTTCTGCGTAACCGAAACGACCTGGATTTATATCCGGCCAAGGATTGTCACTTCAGCAGCATTTTCAGGATATGTATGGGGATAGTTTATACTGCTACAACAACAACAACATTCCAATCGTAACCTTACCTTGCTTCAGAAGGTTTTGGCTTCACTTGGGGCTGGCATTGAGCTTAACCTTAGATCCAAGGTTTATATCTGCTGCGTTTACCTGTCTCCACCCGAACTCAACTCCGGTTAGATGTAATCAATGCAACGGGTGGTGCTATCTTAAGATCTGCTCAGGCCAGAAAACCCTCAGGAAGTGGACCACACGCTTTGTGGCCACATATTGCTGTCGCCATCAGACGCACAAAGCTTCTACTTCGCATTTGCCTACGTCAATCACCATAATCGGAACCTCTGAGCCCAGAGCAACTTCGCTAACTTCTTTTTAAAAGATAAAACAAGCTGTGCCGCAGGTCGGTGTCCTTTCGCCCTTGCTTTTAAACTTTTGTATCTCGTATTTTCGTCAACGACCAAAGGGAGTTTCACTGATCTTATATGCTGACGATTGGTAGAAAATAACGTCCGCCAATGATATTGATGGCCTGTGTTCCAAAGCGAACTACAATTTCTCCAGCTTTTTTCTCTTCTTTACTGTGACGAATCTCAAACTTTCCCCCAGCAAACTCACGGCGACTCTATTTACCACTTGGTCAAATTACAGCTGAAGGCTAAAGTCGTCGACACCCATTACCAACTGTAAACAACCCCAAACTACTTAGTATCAAATTCGATAGTTTTCTCTCTTTCTCGGCGCATGCGATTGTCATTGATACTAAGGTCCAAAACCGAGGTAGTACTGGGGCAACGACAAAGAAATGTTGATGGCGACATTTAAAGCAATTGACCGGCTGGTTCTGAATTACGCAGCGCCCATTTAGTCACTTGGTACTAGCGATTGACAGTGGAGAAAGCCCCAAACTTGCCGGAATACTGTCACCAAGACAGCCACGGGATACCTCCTGTCGTCTCCCCTACTACTATACTCCCGGTTAAGAAACATGGTAATATGTTCAGCAAACAATTCCTGCTGGATTACTAACGCAGAATCCCCCCCAGGAGGCATTAGCTAAAGGCTGAACCAACTCCCAGGCGAGTCAGGAGGCATCTCTTTAACTACACTGATGCGATTCAGGGCCAAACACGTCTATGGGACCAGACAGTATGTAAGTACAAAAATAAATAAGATATATTTTTTTTGTAATAAAATTTATTTTTTAAATGTACATAATACACTTTACTGCTTTATAAACTTTTTTTCATAAATCTCTTTTGTTGTTTAATTGTAGGTAGTTCTTACGTATTCCGTTTGTCGTTGCAAATGTTTTTTGATTTTTGTTTTATTTATTTATTTTTATTTTGGTTATTGTTGCTTGAAGATGTACCACGAAACACCACATACGTAGTGCAGTTTTTTGGAGTTAATTAAATAATTTTATAAGGAAAAAAGCTGAAAGCAATGTAATGTAGCTAAAAGATAAAAATAAATATTATGCTATATTGGATAAAAAACAAATACAAAAAATACACTTTTTGTTTGACATTCCATTGTATGCATTACTAAGCTTTAGATGGACAGTACGAGAAGGGTAACTAACTAGAACAACAAAAGCTATATATGTATGTAAGTATGAACATTTGTGCAATAAAAAAATGTAATGAAAAATAGTGCGAATGATGCGTATGTAGCACAGCAACATGTTTTGATCACCTTTCCTTTGTATTGAAACGAATTTCTGCTCTCCATATTATTCGGCTGGATGCTATTTGATTCAATTGATTGAGTGTTGTTATATACTGTTGAATATTCGCGCGATAAGTGTTTTTGGCTGTGATATATTTATTGTACGATTTATAGAGAATTGATTTTCTTCCTAACCAGCGTGATTAAGGGGTCGTGTCAATGAATTTGGCTGGGTCAGTAAGCGTATTTCTTCTCTGCAATTACAAATATTAGAGTAACTGAAAGTAAGCATTTATAAATATAAGCTAAAATATTTACTTGAGTTTTTTTGGCAGCCACGTCGTATCCAAATGATAATTTATAACGGCTAATATTGACAATGTACGTAGAGTAGGTTCAAAATCGAGTAGATGAGTGTCGTTATTATCGATCAATTGGTTACTATTCTGAGGATCAGGGCTGAAAAATGGATAAAGATATATTAAAAATATAGCAAACAAAAAATAATTAATACTTGTAAGGCAGATAAATGAAAATTCATGACTAAGACTTAACAAGCAAACAAAATATATTTTATTTATTTCGTTAGCAAAGGCAAGTTTTTTTATGTTCGTTAATACAAATTTTAGTGCAGAAAATCCGCTTTCTACACTCACTTGAGTAGGCGAAGTTAGTTTTCTTTATTTTTATTATTACTAGAAATACTTGGGGGAGTATCAGTATGATGGTAGAATCAAAATTTAAATATTAAAAAAAAAAAAAATCCGATAACACAGGCCGACAAAATTTAACCAACATTCAGACCCAGAAACCAGACTATATATTTCCGAAGGTTTATGATGCGCTGAATCCAAATCTGGCCTCAGAATTGCTCTATCAGCTCTGGTTTTCGAGATATCCTAACCTAAAAGTGCAAAAAACCCCATTTTTGCCCATATTTGAGGTTATGTAGCCTTGCAGATGTTTTCTTTCACCAAAATTAAAGGATGGCATCTTTAAATACAATCCTTCTTCTTTTTCAAATGGCGTTTTGTTTGCTCAAATATCATTTTTTTTCGCAGAGATATCGCATAACCTCAAATATGGGCAAAAATGGTGTTTTTTGCACTTTTAGGTTAGGATATCTCGAAAACCAGAGCTGATAGAGCAATTCTGAGGCCAGATTTGGATTCAGCGCATCATAAACCTTCGGAAATATATAGTCTGGTTTCTGGCTCTGAATGTTGGTTAAATTTTGTCGGCCTAGTTCCATTAAACACGAAAGATACGATTATCGTAAAAACTCAAACTAATAAATTAATTTTAGTTATCAATCCGAATTTTGCATGGACAGAGAAGCAGATATTAGTTTAAATTATTTCGGATACTTTTCCTTGTAGACTAGTGTAATTATCGAAATATACATATATGGTTTCTTCGTATATTCTAATTAAATTGTTTATTGTTTACTCATCGGTTATTGCTTAACCATCGATAACTGTTATAATCATATGAAAAAAAAATTTTTAATTATAAGTTTGAGGAAAAATAAATCCATTATTTTTGAGTAAAATTTTTGCGCAAATGATTTAAAACTATTTTATGGTGTATCTTTAGCTCCCGGGCGATGCTACAACTACTAACATGTCAGTCAACGTTGATTATTTCTGTGAATTTATCGACATTTTCTTTAACCTCAAAAATGTCTGAACGGAATCGATGAAACCAAAATTGCACGTAATTAGCTATTACATTTCCAATTTCAGCGGCCTGGCTTGCATTTTTAACTTTATCAAAGAAAACCTGTAAAATGTACCTAATTTTCTGTTTGCTGACTTCCATCGTTAACACCCTGTAACTCACAACTAAATAGCAGAAACAAAAAACAGTAAACAAATTTTTTATTGTGAAATGTCACCTTGCTAAGAGCGTAAACTTTAAATTGTTTGTTCGATACTTTACGAGATATCGAATAGTACAACCATCTACCAAGAAAATAATGTATTTCTTTTTCCCCCAAACTATTATTTGCGGAGTAATTATATAGAAGGCAGAAATAATTCTGACCAATACGGTCCTTGTTTGAAATTTTCACTTGAAGGATGCTATGCCGCATATGGAAGTACAGTAATTATGACGTGCGATCTCACTCACCTTGTGCCACCAAAGAGAAACATATGCGTATCTTTAACTATACACACTTGACGTCGACGCGCAGTTGGTGGTCGACCAAATGGCTTGATAAGATTCCAACAATTGGATTTCGGATCAAATGTGTAAAAATCGTTAAAATGCTGTTCCAGCAATCCATTGTAGCCACCAAATATATAGATAAGACCACTGTAGATAACTATGAAGGAGTAAAATTCAATTAATCTCAATATATTCTTAATTTAATTATATTTACTTACACATTGAGTGGCTGCGTCTACCCACAGGTACTTTACCGGTGGTGGATGGCCGATGCCACATTTTTGTTTTCATATCTAGAAATACAATTTCCGGGCAGTACATTTCCTCTTGACTATGATAAGGACTATGTTTATCGCCACGGCCACCGAAAATATACATGCGCCCGTAAATAGAAGCCGCCGAGTGGAAATCTCGAAATGATGGTGGAGCACCAAATGTTTGCATATAACGCCACTCCATCGTTCGAAAATCTAAGCAGTGCACATCGCAAGAAAACTCATTTATTTCATCAACAAATCCACCAAAAATGTACATGCAATGATCCACAACGCATGCAGAATGACCATCACGTGCGCCCGGTATAGCACCTTTCACTTCAGGTCGTGTCCAGCTCAATGTTTGTGGGTCAAAGCAATAGAGAACGTTGCAAAGTTGCTCATCGTTTCGGCCACCCCACATATACACTTTGTCAGCATATGCAACAGCTGTGTGGCCATAACTAAAAGATTATTAACGAATATGAATACTGATATTGTATAATTTTCGCATATATTAACTTACCGTTGAAACGGTACTTCAGGATACTTTAGTGGCAAACCATTTTCATCTCGTTTCTGTGGCACCAATGCCCAGCGCAATGTATTTGTGTTCAACACATGCACATCAATGCACTCGTTCAGGCGATAATCATCGCCCGTGCAGTAACCACCAAATGAGTATATCTTATCACCAACACCGACAGCAGCATGATTGACACGTCGTGGCCCACCGTCCAAGTGCGCTATCCATCGCATTTTTTTTGTGTGAGTTTCCGTATGTGATTAGTTCAGTGCTATTGAATTGCTGTTCAAACTCCGCTATGGCCCCTAAATAGCACTGATTTGGTTAAATAGTTGGGATAGAGTAAAGAAATGTACACGAATATATCATGAAGCAGTTACCACAACTTGCTCAGTTTCGTTGCGTTCAATAGCTTTTAACACTCGCAATGGCATAGAAAATATGCTAAACTATAAATAAACAGAGAGCGTCGTGAAGGTCAGTGTTAGTCACAGATGCGTTTTGAAATTCACTAGTACTTAAATTTGGCAAAAATTATAACTTGTGAAAAAGTGGTACTGTTGTGAAGTCCGCATTGTGATATGCACTTACCTATCACACCGATTGCCAGGAATCCAATCCTCTACGTATATTTTTCAATACTTTTTAAACTTATCACATTTAGCAGCAGACCATCCCAGATGCCCATATACCACCTCCCGACAACTGGTTATCGTTTTGTATATTATTTCAGTTATCCTTGTTTTATGAAGTTTATGCCCTTGTAATTTGTTTTCCCTTTCTATGGGATGGTTGCTGAGATGAAAAGGCAACCAACTGCACCTCTGCTGATGTGCTATATTTTCTCCTATGCCCAATATTTTTATGTAAATGTTTGTTGCTACTACAAATAAACAAAGGATTTACAGTAAAAATCTCTTTCGTTTTCGTTCTTCAGTCTTTTTCGGGCTTAGTGTACAACTTTTTGGTAAGGTTATCTGCTTTTTCTCCTTGATTGACTTTTAACACTTTCTTGTTATCTTTTGATTTGTTTACCAAAAACCCATTGTTGCTTTCCTGTGAAATGTCAATAGCAGAAAGACAGAAGGCTTATGAGATACTTGAATTTGCACGTACGTAAATTCTTTGATTTGACTTAAATCATAAGCTTTTTGAACCATGTGAAAAACAATAGTGCATTATGAAAATATAAATATTTGCTATCCATTATTACAACATGACTAATGTATTTAAACTCAGATGTGGCAATTCTGCTTAAAAAATGTGCTAAAGGTTAATAAATTAACTGTATTTACGATGATCCAATTTTATCTTGGAAAGGATCAAGAATGATAGTACTCAGAAGATCAGTACTCGATTTTCCTTGCGGAAGGATCAATTTACAACTTTATGTTATAATGAATCTATATAATAAATAAAGTGCGCAAATTATGATCCCTTTGAAATACCTTCAGAAATTTTATGGCTTGGACAAAAATTGTTACAAACCTGGTAAAGAAAAGTAGTTGTAGTCCATGGGGCACCTCTTTTAAAACTTTCGTTTGGGCACCGGGTCTGGCCTTTTTCGTCCTATTAAAGCATCCTTTTTAAAAGATTATATGCATAAATCGATAGAAAATTAAATTTAAGGAAGCTACCTGGAGGTTCAAGTAGTTAGCTATAATAGAAATATATTAAATTCACTTCCAAAGTCGAAAAAGCCAGTCTGGCCAGACGCGGGTGGTCAACGTAGCCTTCTACTGGCCATCGTTTGAACGCTCATCTGAGCGGAAGTGATGACGGAAATCTTACTCAGTTAAACCTGATGTAAAAGTTGGTTCAAGATGCATAATCATGTCAAAAACAAACAACAATTTTTCGAATATATTCATATTTATTTATTTCGAATATATTCATATTTATTAAAAATAACCAAAAATGTCACAAACAGATATGTAAAAAATATAAGAAGTGAAAAAACCGCAAAACAAATTTTCATTAATTATCAAAAATATAATTGACGAGTAACACGCGGCTAGTTGTAGATGATTATATATCTTTTTGCATATTTATCTGTCATTCTAGCTTGATGGACATCTCTTTCGCATTCATAACCGCCTTGTAGTTTGAAAAAATTTAAATGAATCCATAAATCGATATCCTCGGTATTCAATTGTGTTTTACGATGCTAAATGAAAAATACCGCGTGGAATAAACTTAGTTTAGCTAAGGTCTGCGGCGCCAGAGTGGGACTCCAATCATTTTACCTATATAGGGCCTGCGGCAGTCGTTTTTATTCTTGTCCGAATTCTGAAATATTTCTGCCTTCTACGAGGTTGACTTAGCAATAAAAAGGAAAAAAATACAGAGAAGGACTACAGATTAATAAGCATAAATCGGTTTGGCTGCCAACTACTGCTAGGTAAATACCGGTACATAGATTTCAGAAAAAAAAATTAATTAAAAACGTTTACGACTGTACGTTAATGCTACGGCACGGCACCACTAACAGCAGCTTAAGGGATAAACATTTTGTAAATGGGTTAGAATTTCTATCACTCGTGTCTTGTGGGGTATATTCAACAAATTACGTAGATTGTCACACGCGATGTAAACAAATCTCTATTTGCAGTTTGTTTGTTATTTTCTTCTTGTTTGACAACAGCTGATCCAGAATCATCCACTCTCAAGTCCCGTAAAGCAGAATTCATTAATTCGTGCAAAGTAAATTGCTCTAATTTTTGCATAATTGAGACTATTCTTCATTTTATTAATTTTGTTCAAATACATTATGTCGAAGCCCCAAGCCATGTTGCACTATCAGAATATTCAATATACGCGCGTGATGAATCTAAAGTACAAATCCAAGTATAAACGACTAAAAAGGCAAATCAAAAATCTGGTTTTCGTAAGTATAGCTTTACCCATTAAGAATAGAATTGATTAAAATCAAATTCTTTTAATTTGCAGGAAAATTCTGCACTCTGTGATGAAGTCGCACAGGTGCAGGCTGATTTGGCTTCGTCACGTGAAGAGCGGCGCTACTTAATCAAGCGACTCATGCGCCACGAGGGTGTCGAAAGTATAGACCAACAGCAAACGGAGCAAGAAGCCAACGCGCCACAACCAAAAGGGGCAGGTCAGATGGGTAATTCAGTGCCAAAGAAACGAGGTCCGAAGAAGCGTTTGCAACCGCTGCAGCGTCAAGAAAAAATTGACAAACGCTACAAGCCACGCGACAAAGTGACTTTGGATGCCACCGGCAAACCCATTTATCCGATCAATTTATGCAATATACTTATACATTCACCTGGTGAGATTATTCCCATCAATCCAAACTTTCATACAGCAAATTGGATCTATCCCGTCGGTTATGTGGCCACTCGCATATATGCACATCCCAAAGACCCGCAACGGAAGTGTGTGTACACATGCAAAATACTTAATAATGCAGGTATGCCGCAATTTCAAATAATACCAGACAATGACCTGGACAGTGTTTTCTTTGGCGAATCGGCTAATATATGCCATAAGGGCCTGCTCGAAACTCTACAGCGCACCTTAATCGATGTTGTGCAGTTACCTTTGCAAGTGCAAGGCGAGAAATTTTTTGGACTCGCCAATCCGACTGTAAAATCACTACTGCAGATGGACACTGGCTATACGCAGTGCTCAAATTTTAAAGGATTTCTGGAGGAGACAGATACCAACGGTAGCGAAAATTTATCTTTGCTCGAAGATAAGGATCCCACAATGAGTTTTGATGCATTGCAAACGTTGATCGCGGTGTCAACCTATCACAATATGCCTGAAGTAAAGGATGAACCACCTGACGAACTGCTGGACTTCAAGTAAATCAAATAGCTGATATTTTAAAAAAAGTTGATTTATTGCAATTTATTCAAATTATTCATTGCGCGTTTCCACATGTATGTATGTATGTATGTATATACTTATATAAAACGTGCGACAGTAAAAAATTGTCCGATTGGTTTATGTTACGATATACATTTTATACCTAATTTGCGAAAATATGCGTTTAAATATACGTATAAAGAATAAGCATCTACAAAATACATTTTTTTGTATGCTCGAGTCAATGTCAATATCAGGATTGCTAAATGAAAGGGGTAATTATTACTTATATAATTACTTATAGCGAAACAAGCATATAAAGCGTTCCTTATCTTATGTGTATGTAGGTATGTAGTATATACCTAAACCGAAACTAAACGATAATGATCACACTTTAAAGTCCATATGAATGAAATTCAGTTAAAGTTCGCTGATTTTGCAGCAGTCAATTTGTTAAGTCGTTCACATTTTGTAATCGCCAGCTGCACAAATCTTAAATTTAAAACAAAATTGTTCGACTACCTGCGAAGAACTGTTTGCGCCGAGTGTGCCGACGAGCTGGCAGATGATGGAGCTCTAGGCCTTATTGTAGGCATGGTTGGTGGCATGCCGCCCATGAAATGGTCACGATCAAGGAAAGCATTAGTAGCGTGCATTGTCGATGGTACGCGCGGTTGTGATGGCGGCTGTTGGTAGCGATATGGTCCTGTGGTTAGCGACGGCGAGTGTGATTGCTGACGCTGTAATAGATGTGGTTCCTCAGTGATTTCCTTTTCTGGTTGGCGACTGTAACTGCGACCAATATATTCCTCTTCGATGCGCTGTTGTAGCAACATATGCTGTTGGAGTTGTTTTTCCTGCTGCATTAACAGTTGCTTCTTTTGTTGTGCCAACTTCGCGGCAGTCAACTTTGCAGGACGTCCACGCGTAAACAATAAGTTCGATACGAAAATCACAGGCGT
Source organism: Anastrepha fraterculus (assembly GCA_037575425.1). Classification (NCBI taxonomy): domain Eukaryota; kingdom Metazoa; phylum Arthropoda; class Insecta; order Diptera; family Tephritidae; genus Anastrepha; species Anastrepha fraterculus. The sequence continues at coordinate 96,709 of JAYXIM010036879.1, read as the reverse complement.
AAAGAGACGCAGAGGATATTTTCTTGAAAAAAGGAAAGACAAAGTTAAAACATAATAATAGTAATAGAAATATACTAGCTTACGTGGTGCCGACGATGGGTATGGCCTCGTTGCCACTCAATATGAAAAGCGGAAAAAAGATGCTGAATATACAGCTGTTTGCAATGACGGAGCTGCTCATGTTGGTAAGTATTGTCAACGGTATGCCAAAACCACAAAAATATGGCCAGTTGTTTTCGATGTAGCTAAGGCGACGATGTAACTCCCAACCCATGTTGAACCATTTGTACTCAAACGAATATAGCGCATAGAGTAGACTTAGGTGTAAAAAGTATAAAGCCTTGGCTATGTAGGGTAGAGGCAAAAAGCTGACAAACGTGCTCTGCATTAGAAAAAATGCTTGCACCATCAAATTGAATAGAAAATCTGCTATTAGCTTGCTGATATTGGGTATCAACTGCGGTGGCCCTTTACGCACGCGATAAGCAGCATTGGCGATTTCTGTAAACCACAGAGAGCTGACAATTTTGCTTAGCAGAAAGATGGGCAATATCCACATCATTCCGAACACAATCGATAGTATTGGTTGCACCCAACCCCACACAACATTTAGATCAGACGTATGGTTGCCGTAAAGTAAGCTTAAACAGAATCTAATCGATGGCAAAATTAGATGTTCAAACAAAATGATACTCAGCCATGTAAAACCAGCATTTAGAAGGCAGCATCTTAGAACCTGCTTGGCAATTTTTCTTTCCCTGTATTCAAATGAAAACTGTTAAGTTAGAAATTTCGTAAAGTTCTCTACTTGTACTCACGGTTTTGGTTCACTCTGTTCATTCTCTTTTGCACGTTTGAGTATACTATTTAAACTGCGTTCGTCTGGTTTTTCTGGCTCACTTAACTGCAAAAGATCTCGCAACTCCTCTCGAGCCATTGCCGCAGCTGACGAAGGTGTTGGCGATGGAGTGCGATGCATGCGGCGTTCTCTCTCTCGAATGCGACGCTGCTTCTCAGCTTCCTTCTCGGCATTTATTTTGTGAATCTCTTCATCAATGTGTAGTAACAATGTCATCCCTTTGATGCTATCCCACAAGCCGTAAAATATGCCCAGCGCAATATTCTGTGCGTAAATAATAAATATTAAATAGAGCAAAAAATATGTTGATTGAATGATGTGTCCATCATTGCAGTTACTGCGTGCCTTTATCTCTTCCATCTTTGATTAGCCCAACACCAACGCCAACACCGATGCTAATTTCTAGCAGAATCCGTGTATTTTTTTCTCACTTTGAAATTATTTGCGCATTTAGAATAGTATAGCAATACCTACGCATCGAATAAAACTTATAAATATTGCTTAATTTAAGCAGCAAGTAAACGCTTTAATGAAATTTGTTCTAATATTAGTGCACGTTACTCCGCAGGTCAATCTGGCTGAACCGATAAAGGAAAATAAAATGACAGCTGTTTTTGTTTTGATAATACATACAGCCACGGCGAATCCGCACATGGTGACTTTGCTACAGTAGCTGATTTGTTTTTATCGTTCTTGTGAAGTGATCGTAAGGATGTCATAGTGCCCTGCAGTCTTGATGTTGTCTTGTTTTTTTGTTTACATTATCATTGAAATTTTTATTTTCAACCACCAAATCGCAAAAACAACGTTGTTACTCTAGTGAAGTCACCTTTTACAAAATTGCTTTGCACATAAGTTGTAAGCTATTTCGTGCAGGGTTGCACCAAAACGTTTTTTGGTTAACCATAAAGGCCCGTATACATAGAACTTAAGCTTCGCGTTGGCGGTGGCGTAGCTGCAAGAGCTGCCGATGAATACATACTTTGAAAAGGAGACGAGTTGAACGCCCACGCCAATGTCACATTGAGGCGTCAAGATGACAGCAGATTTTTATGCTTCGTTTCACTCCACTTTTTATATGAATCCTTTCTATTTTTGGTTAGCTCGATCTGAAAAAATGCAACAGCTTAAATTAATTAATTAATTATTTCTTTTCTTACCTTTTTATGTAAAGTCAGCCACTATTCTCAAACAAATCATAATTCTGACAACGACTCCAAAATATATGTGGCAATTAAATTCCGGCCGCCGTAGCCAAATGGGTTGGTGCGTGATTACCATTCGGAATTCACAGAGAGAACGTAGGTTCGAATCTCGGTGAAACACTAAAATTAAGAAAACATTTTTCTAATAGCGGTCGCCCCTCGGCAGGCAATGGCAAACCTCCGAGTGTATTTCTGCCATGAAAAAGTTCCTCATAAAAAATATCTGCCGTTCGGAGTCGGCTTTAAAACTGTAGGTCCCTCCAATTGTGGAACAACATCAAGACGCACACCACAAATAGGAGGAGGAGCTCGGCCAAACACCCAAAAAGGGTGTACGCGCCAATTATACATATAATTAAATTCAAGATAACATTGCAATAGTGCAAAGTTTTGCAAAGTAAACCTTATTGGAATATTTTTGTTAATTTTTTATAAAAATACTTTACTTTTTCTAATATGTTGCTGAAAAAGGTATGAGGTATCATTATCATCATCATCGTTTGGCGCTACAGCCTCTTGAGAGTTTTGGCCTGCTGAATATTACACGTCCATGCTGCTCTCTCCGTTGGCGCTTCCTTCAAGTTCTTTAGATTAAGCTGTTCCAAGTCTTCTTTCAGTTCATCTATCGACCTCAATATTGGTCCTCCTCTTGCTTTATTTGTGTATGCAAAAGTTTCCTTTGGGCTCTTGAACTGTCAATTCTCATAACGTTTTACCTATCCATCGCATTCCCTACGCTTTAATGTAACGTACTATATTTTTGCTATATACCATCCTATCGCATGCGCCATTCGTCTTGTGTAGTTCTGACTGCGCCAAATATTTTTCTGAAAACCTCCCTCTAAAATATTTGCAGATTTTGCTTATATTTTTCTCTCAACGTCCATGTTTCAGCTCCAGCACACAACCGGTCGAATTACGGTTTTATATAGTGCCAGCTTGCTGGGGCTATTAAGGAGTTTTGATTTGAGAAGTTTTGTAAATGATGCGTACGCTCTATTAGCTGCTTGTATTCATTATTCTATAGTAAGACTCATCGAATTATCTGTTGTCAGTTTGCAGCCTAGATATGTGAACGTGCTTACTACTTGAAATTTGTATCTTCTAATAGCAACTTCTTTTGATGGAGTTATGAGGTATATGCATCAAAAAGTATAGCAATTGGCTTTGCTGTCGCATCATTTTATGTTTTTTTTTTCAAGGTATTACGATTTCTCTGAATAGAGACTTGTAACTTTCATTCTATTTTCACTTTTGTTATTGAAAAATTTACTTCAAATAAATGCATAATATTATAAGCATTTAAATTTATACAATAATATTAGATTATGGATTTTATTAAATTATATATTTTATCATTCTTGATATTCAAATAAGTTTGCGCAATTTTCGTTTAAACTTTCCGATTGAATATTAAAAAGTGCAACCCTGCCTTTAGACAAATATGTAAAGCAAAACAAAATTAATGGTGGAAGCGAAGTCAAAGAAAATCGGAATTAATAAGGCAGAAGAAAGGCAACAAAAAACTGGTTTTAGTAGACAATTTTTAGTGCATCATCAATAATACATATTTAAATATCTTCTTCTGGTATTTTAGTGTTGTAATTTAATAAACATTTTCCACATTATTTACAAAAAACTTTCTAATAACGAGGTGAGTTTTTTAATATTAAGAATAACTTTTTTATTTTTGATCAAGGGATCAGACGCATTACTTCTAGGCTGATTAATTGCGTTCTTTGTTTCTTCTGTTGTTGAAGAGCTGTATGGTACTCGTGTTAACAAATATATTTTGACCAAAACGCAAATATTGGCGTAAAATTGCATGAGTACGAACGCTGGTATGGACACCTAAAGACAATGCATATGCAAGTGTGTTTGTAAAATCAATAATTTAAGTACATATGCATAAAATATTACATAAATTTTGCAAGAAGACATATGTACATATAATAGGGTGTATTAAATTCCAGACATATTCACGTACGTATCTATCTACCTAAGATCAGCTTTTAGATGCTGCAAAATTTATGGTAATATGGCAGTCTTTCATATTTACATACACTTTCTCAAAGTCAAGGCGATATACATACATATGTATACATGTATATATACATCGCACAAGTTAAAGAACATACATATATAATAACTCTTTTAGATACGTACTTGTTGCATTTCTCTTTATATAAAGGGTGTATTTGTTCGTAGTAATCGTAGAGTTGGAGAACCTACATAAATCGGCAACACTGTTGTACGGATCTCGGCAAGGCGATGCTATAAAATATGTTGGCACGGGAGCAACAAAAATATTTATATGTATTTTGTTTTTGCAATTTGGTGCTTTGATGTCAAAATTTCTATGAGAATATTAACAAACATACAAAGCAGATATCATCTACTCGACTGCCACTATCTTGTTTGACTTAACAAATTAGGCCAATGCCAAAAATAATATACTGCGAAACTCTCGAGTTTTATAAAAGCGCCTAAAAATTGTGAATTTTCTTATAACACTCCAGCTAAAGATGCATGCGTGGACATTTATTGAGAAATTTTCTTAATTTTTCTAATAGCAAAAAATGCGCTAAACGTATGAAATATTATTAATTTAGATTCTTTTTAGTTTTGAATTTAAAAAAATTGGCTTTGAGTTAATTTTTCTGATATTAGTGGAATGTGTTGTTTGGCTGAGCAGCGGCGAAGGCTCATTTGACAACGATGACAACACCCGCTTCTGCGCAAGATTCTTGGACTTTTGCACGTTGGCAATGGCGAATATCGCAGGCGATGGAACGATGAGCTGTATGAGCTTTACGACGACATAGACATAGCGCAGCGAAAAAAGATCTAGCGGCTACGTTGGCTGGGTCATGTCGTCCGAATGGATACAAACGCTTCGGCTCTGAAAGTATTCGATGCGGTACCAGGTGGTGGTAGCAGAGGAAGAGGAAGGCCTCCTCTGCGTTGGAAAGATCAGGTGGAGGACTTGATTTCACTTGGTGTGTCCAACTGGCGCCGGTTAGCACGAGAAAGAAACGACTGGGGCGCTTTGTGTAACTCGGCCAGCGGTTATCGCGCCAATTAAGAAGAATAATAAGTGGTTTTTTAGTCACATATAACGTTCAATGTTTAAGGAGTTTAATGGAGAAAATAGTGTTGTAAACGAGTTTGCACAAGCTCATATTTTCAAATAAGAGAAAGTCAAAGTTCGGCCAAACACCTCAAATAAGTGTACGCGCCAATTATGTATTTATTTGAATATGGGAATGTGGAAATAATCACGGACGTTTCTCTAAATTTCTTGTTTTTTTGTTGTAGTGGGAGGTGACTCTAGAATCAACGATGTTTATACAATAAATGATGCTCCGAAAACAGTAAAAAGCTCTCAGGCTACAAAAATGACAGTTAAAAGCAAGCGAGATCTCGTTTACTGTGAAGTAAGCGAGAAACCGCATACTTTCTACTATTATAATAGTACTATTACGTACAAACGAGATCTCGCTTGCTTTTAACTGTAATTTTTGTAGCCTGAGAGCTTTTTACCGATAATTATCGGCCTACACGAGCGAAATCTCGCTGGTTCCAGAAAGTGAGCGAGCATTTCAAGCAGGTGAAGGCCGTCGATCACTTTACAATCGACCCAATAATAGTAAAATAAAACAGAAACGATAAATAGCACGACTTCCGAATACCCTAAGTGTATACATACATATATTAAATTCTGTATTTATTGAACTATTTTTCAACTTTTTGAGTAAAAAATTTTGAAAAATCTAAGGTGATAACAAAATTTTCAGATTCGAATTCAGCGACTCATAGCTAATCACTTGCCAGTGATATCCAAATATAAAATTTGCGTAGTGTTTCTATATATGAATGTGATTTAAATTAATGAACCTCATATGGTATTATGTATCCTTTTCATGAAATTTTCCATAACCGAATTGCAAAAGAGACTGCCCTATGTCCTCGATATCCTCACGAATTCCATCTTTGAGGTCTTGAATCGACCCTGAATCGAAAAAATATATCTCATGTTGTGTTATATAACCCCAAATATAGCCAAAAACCATGTTTTTTGTACTTTTAAACCGGAATGTCTCGAAAATGTGACTTCCCGGAGCTTTTTTGTTTTGTAACAGCTTAAGATATTTGCCATACAGTTTTGAAGAATGTTGCTCAAGCGACAATTCTTGCCAGGATATAAATTCAGGGCGTTCCGGGTAGGGTAGCGTAGAACCGACTGTCGGTGTTTAGTCAGGTGCGAGATTCCGCAAATGAAAAACTTCTAGTATAGTTTCGGCTTCAAAATATGTGTCGGCCTGTGGTATTGTCGTATGTGATAAATTTTTCATTATCAGCAATCAGTTTCTCGGTTTCGTTCTGTTTCATGCTAAGTTCGAAGATTCATACATACTTCGAGTTTTTTATTTGCAAAACTATTTAGTGATGGATGTTTGTTAACGTAATGGCTGACCTCTCTGATTTTGTTCCATGATGTCATTTACTTTTCCAATGAAAATGAAAACTAGAAAATTATTTCGCTTCTATTTTTCTAGCCACTGCATTAAGTCGGTAGACTATCTATGTATATATCTAAGTTGGTAAACATTACAAGCTTTTAACAGTCTGTATTGGATTTTTAATTCTTTTTATAACAAAAAAGCAATGCGAGTCACAAGATAACCTCGAGTTCAAAGTCGTACAGTGCAAATTTGCTACGGATTAGAAAGTACGGGGAATGTTTAAATAAAACAAAACAGAGTTAAATTTCAGGCAAACTTATTTTATCTCCTTCAAAATATGACCCGTATGAAGCAACACACAAGTTTGACCCAGTCCTCCATGCACCCCTGGTAGGCCGACGAAGGGATGGCCTTCAGCTCCTTCGTCGCACTCTCTTTGATCTCCTCTATCAACTGAAATCTCCTTCTACGAAGTGGTAACTTCAACTGGGGAAACAAAAAGAAGTCGCACGGGGCCATATCAGGTGAATACGGTGCTTGCACGATGGCATTGACTTGGTGTTTGGTCAAATAATTCAGCACACTTCGGGCTCGGTGCGATGGCGCGATATCATCATGCAAAATCCAAGAATTGTTTGCCCACATTTCCGGCCGTTTGCGACGTACAGCATCTCTCAAACGCTTTTAAACGGCTTTAATAATATTCTTTATTGAATGTCTGGCTCGATGGAAGGTACTCATGGTGCACTACGCCTTAGCAATGAAGAAAACAGTCAACATCTTTCCGGTATTTTTTGATCATAGGGTACTACTTATATATGTATGAATTTGTAAATGTGTATGTGATTACAAGCGATTACTACAAAAATATAAACCTACAATTTTATATTATACGTGTTATATGGAGGCATGTTGGGATTTGCTATTACATATTTACTCTAATTGACAAATATTAGCCAGCCATTGCTTCTGGGCGGAATTATAAATTTTAATTTTTCCATCAATAATTATGTGATTAATTGGATTTATTGGTTTTAGTGTCTAGTATGCACATATACATATATACTTGTACCAGTGCAATACATATACATATATTTATACATACACACATACATATATATGATATATGTGTATACATATAAGTATATAATTACATCCTTTATTGGGTGTTTGGTCGAATTCCTCATCCTATTTGTGCTGTGCTTCTTGAAGTTTTTCACAAAACGGAGGGACCTATAGTTTTATACCTCCTCCGAACTGCAGATGTTTTTTTAAGAGAAGCTTCTTTATGAGACAAATTTTTCGGAGATTTGCAATTGCCTGCCGCTGGGTGATTGCTATTACAAAAAACTTGTTCTCTCATTTGGTGTTTTATGCTCGGAGTTACGAACCCGGACTCTACCTAGTGGTAGTCACGTATCAACCCAAGGATTATAGATTACCAGGTTTGGTCTTCAGCTACGGAGATAAACGAAAAACGATTAACTTCGGCTGCCAGGCAACGAAGCAACATGTGCGGGGCTTGTGTTGATTTTTTTTTCGTATATCACCAACACAATCTCAGTTTTTCGTAAACAAACCGTTGTCATAACCCCCGGTTATGTCAGCCAATCAGTTGATTCTTTCAAATTCGCTGAGAGTCTGTTAACGGTCTGATATTAGCCACACCTTCTGACATTTTTTCTCCATAGTATCAACTAATTCGGTTACGTTGGCCGATGATTACAGATTTACCAGGTTTGGCCAATAACTATGGTGAAAAGCAAAATTGTGAGGGGAACTTCGGCTGCCAAGTCTCAGGGGGGTTCGCACGATCATCCACATGCATTCACACACTCGTCCAATCAGCTGTTGCTCAGACGGCAACGAGGTGACATTGTGTTAATTTTTTTCGTATTTCATTTACACATTCTTAGTTTTTTCGTAAACAAGCCGATTTATTACCACGGCTACGTCAGCCTATCAGCTGATTCTGTCAATTCGGTGAGAGCCGGCTAACGGTCTGATATTGGCCGGACCTCCATGATGAAAAGATGCATTATGGGACGCTACCATACACATGTATATACAGTGGCTCATAGCTTATATTCATACCAGCACCCTGAATAAGTTTAGTACTTCCTATAAACTCTAAATTAAAAGCGATATTTGTAAGTATTTTAATGCTAGTTCTTAATGGTATTTAAAAACAAAGGAATGGAACTACATATTCTAAAGTACGTTCTAGCAAGTAAGTAGCTTATATTTTTTAAATCATTATAAAGGTCACTACTTCTCTAACTAGTATGATAGTACACGCATATACCGGGTGATGCAAATACTGGTAAATGTAAATATACGAGTGTGACTACGTTATTAACTACATGTAACTTTGGCGTCGAAACACAACTTTTGACTTGTGACTTCATCACAAATTCTAGATCGACTAAGGATGCTAGATTTAGAAAGTTTGCTCTTTAACTATGCTTGATCAAAAGGCCAAAGGTTGTGAATCATGTCTGGTAACTTCGGCTGCCGGACGGTCACATGGGACAGTTCGCCGAGTCGATTTCTGCAACGAAGCAACATGCTGGGAAGATTATCTTGGTAGAACCTAAAGACGTCCGCAATACCAGTTTTCTGTTTTCGTATATCACCAACACAATCTCGGTTTTTTTTGTAAACACATCCCAAGTGACGTCAGCCCATCAGCTGATTCTGTTATATTCGCTCAGAGCCGAATAACGGTCTGTTATGGAGCACACCTACTCAATATTTTTCACTATGAAAAGCAGGTATCCGATACCTACCATTATGTGTATTGTGCCCTTTACTCTCACAGTACTCCATCCAAATATAATTCTTCTATGAAATCTAGATTATAGGCGAATAAATGGTATTAGCTGATGAAGCTTATACATATGTCATGTGTAGGCCGAAAATATGCAGATAGAAGGTCGTACCAAAACAAGATGCACTCTTATTATTTTCGAGGTTGCTGCACATTCAAAGCTGGCAGTGATTCTTGACGATGCTTATAAGTATTCCCACTTTGTTCTTTAGGAGGTTTAGTGGATTAATAATTACCATCTTCAATAGAACTCACTTCTCTTGTTCTTCAACACAACACATCATGAAAACTTGGAAGACAAACTTTTTCAGGGTGCTGGTTGAAATAAGCTGTGAGCCACTGTATGTATGTATATTATACCGGATATGTGTAGTACTACCTTAAACTTTTTAAGCGACATTTGTATGTTTTTTATTGCTATTTCTTTATGGTATTTAAAAACAAAGGAATGGAACTACATATCTAAGTACGTTCTAGCAAGTAAGTAGTTTTTTTTTTTAATTTATAAATACTACTTGTCTAATGTATGTAGTACACGCATATACCGGGTGATGCAAATACTGGTATGTAAATATACGAGTTGTAGTTATTAACTAATGTAACTCGCGTGCAACACAATTTACTTTGATTTCATACAAATTTAGATCGACAAGGATGCTGGATTTACAAAGTTTGCTCTTTATAACTATGCTGAAAAAGAAAGTTGTGAAGGGAACTTCGGCTGCCACGTCACATGGGATTCGCCAGTCGATTTCTCGTACTGGCGACACGCTTTGTGTTTCTTATTCGTATTGTCAAACTTAAAGAAGTAAACAACAAAATCAATGAATGTTGCCGAAAACAATTTTTCCTGTGTGACTGCGAATGAAACATCAAAGGAGAATTTCCAGTGTCACCCTTCCAGACGTCTCTGTGTATAAATCGGGACTTACGGACTTAAGTCTTGTTGCTTTTAATACGAATTTCACCTTGGAAAGCAGATACAATAAAATTGTTTCGCCAAAAAGTATTGTTATATTCGGAGGCTAAGCTAACAAATCAAATTGTGGCTGCAGCGAATCGCTTTTGCGTGCCTCATAGTTGCGTTTTGAGCTCGTTGGATTTCGTTGTGTGGTGTCATTAAGGATTGTCGTTATAAGGTGGTTATCCTGAAACTATTCAAACCCATAAAGTGTATATGGACCGAGTCAATGGTGAAATCAACGCCAATAAAGCTTTGAAAAATTGCCGCGACGGGCTACGCTAAATGACAGGTTGTCATAAATAACGCTAGTTTACACCATCTAAATATTTATACCTTCTAATAATATACCTATGAGAAATTGTGTTTTTTTCTCTATAATTTATTTACAAAAATATAGTACTTGTTTTTGAACTACCCGGTATATGTAGTGAGTACCACAATATTTGCATATGCATTAAATTTTCGGGCATACCAAATTCTGTTTGTTTTGAGTTTAGTTACTGATAACTCGTAAAGTAAAATTTATCGCTGGTGTTTGAGGAATGGTATATAAGGCGCATTTGTGGCTAAGGAAAATTTTAGTAATTTTATTAAGGTCTTGACTTTCGAGTCGTAGCGAAACCTTAGACAGCCGGGAAGTCCGCAAAAATTATACTTACAACTTTTGAAATACAAAAATAATTCGTTTCGTTTTCGTGCCCATCACGTCGCTCTCATGGAATATGGGATTTATGTGATAATGCCTTTACTGGCGCGAGCCAGACGGACGAAAGCAACTTCTTTAGTTTATAATCTGTGTGTTTATAACAAACAAATCTCCACCGAAAAGATACTTTTGTAATCAGTGTTATCAGTGCTGCTTTGTGTTGTGTTTAAATAAATATTATATATTATAATAAAAAATATAAATAAAAAATCACAAGCATTGTGCAGTTTAAAAAAGGTTAAAAAGGAATCGTAAACGAGGTTTGTGAAAAAATTTAACTCAAATTCTATTAGGTATGTATGTATAAGCATATACGAGGGTTGTTTAAAAAAAGGGGGCAAAAAAACAAAACTACTTAATTGGTTAAGGAATTATATCTTTTTTACTTTTCGACGTAGTTTCCTTTTAGGCTTATACACTTCGTCCTTCCGAATCCAAATCTGAACCGCCTCTTCGTTTGAATAAAAACTTTTTTCGCCAGCCATTTCTTCAAATTGGCGAACAAATAGTAGTCCGAATGGTCCAAGGGACCCAAGTTTGGATAATAGGGATGATGTGGACGAGTTGGAACCCTATTTCCATATGGTTGCAAACCACAAATGCTTAGGCGTGAGCTGGTTGTCGTGATGCAAAAAAGGACTTTTTCGAACAGCACTCGACTTCCTCGATTCAAACGAAAGTCAAACGCAAATAAATATACCGATCTGCCTAAAAGTTGGTGTGGTTTCTTCTAAGAGATGCTACTAACTAAACATAAACTCTTTGACTTTGCACAAACTTTTCAAACGATTCTCGTATCCATGCCTCGGTAGGCACATATTTTGAGAATAATCGATTGAAGATCTCTTAGTCAGCTAACCGAGGGATCTAGGCCTTATCCTAGATGACTCTCGGGCTGCAGGGTAAAAAAATTGAGATGGATGTAAACTATTATAGTTAGACTAAGAGGGATCTTGGTTCTCGAGCACTACTCTAACGCTGCATGGCAAGCTCTAAACTGACTCCAACAACTCGTGTGGGTGCGCATAAGTGGAGCAACTCGTGTATGCTAGGCCACTGTGATTGAGGTGATTCTCGAACTAACCCCACTACGTATAAATGTGGAAAAAACAGCTAAACGAACTGTCATATATAGAGTTACGAAAGGCTTGAAAAAATTGGATTGATATCACCGCGGATTATGGAAGCTATAAGAGTGTCACTTCCGCCGGTTCGACGCCACAGAGCTGATAGTAGAAAGGTTACTAATTTTAAAAATGGTTCAAAAACCACTCGAACAACAAGAACAAACTGAAGTAGCTCCATGTTAACCACTTGCATTGATACACAAACTGCTCGAAGATACGAGGAGGGCACCGACATTATCTTACATAATAAACACAAAGCTTTTCTAAGTGACATTCAAGATACAATAAAGGGGCCCTTATCATTTTTTCGGCTAAAATTTCCATTAAACTTTAAGCGCATAGAAATATTAAACTCCATAGCGTATACAGTTCCTCTGTACCTCGGTTCACAAGGCAAGGCGTTGTACTTGCGCTAATAGGGCAGGTACACGTCTAAGGCGCAGGAGAAAGATGAAGATGCTGAGATTGAACTGGAGGGTATAACCTTAAAAAGTCTAAAAACCTTATTAAGTTCGGGTCCCGAGTGGTCTTAGAGCTCGAATAAAAAATATTAAATAAAAATGATTACTAATATCCTCAAGAAATCTGCAAACTAATACAAAGTTATTTGCACTAACTCTGAAAACAATTCACGTCGGTGAATGCGTTGTCGTCTCGCATTCTTGTTGACTTTAATAAGATATTTGGGTCTTGGCGGAAATGTCGTGAAGAGAATATGGAGAGGAACTGCTGCACTAAAGTGATTTATGCATTCAGAATATGACCGGATAAATGTATGCTGGGAATTTGAGTTTAAGGCTGCTTTGCCTAATCCACAAACAGAGTGAGCTTCCGAGCTTAGCAAACTTCTGTCACGTAGATATCGTTCCTTCCTAATTTTTCATTAAAATTAAAGATATTGGGGCAAGTTCTGTAATTCGAAATTTCGAGTTAATTTCATTGCAATTGCCTCGAAACTTTCAATGAAATTCACTCGGTAGTGATTTACAGAACCTGCTCGATTTACAAAATGCAAAGATATTATTAATATTACCCTAAATATTACACATTACATGCGGGGGGCATCGCGATTGTTATTGTTTATGAGTTGCTGCGGGCTACGGGTCTGTTATCAAACTACGAACTACTTGTAATACATTTTTTTTAAATATAAGTAATTCTTGTATCTAAAATCGTTTTCTTACATTTTGTTAAAAAAATTAAGAAAAAAAAAAATTAAAAAAAAAAACAAAAAAAGTTGTGTTTTGAAAAAAGAAGTAATTTTTGAAAAAAAAAAATTATAAAAAAAGAAATTTTCGACAAAAAAAAATATTTAAAAAAATAATTTTTTTTTGTTTTACTGGTAAATAAACATATTTAAAAAGTTCATTTTGCATGAAAAATGGAGCAGGAACAAAATATAGAAAATTTCATTACCTTTAATCTGCTATATCTCATGTTTCGATTTTTAATGGATTCTCCAGATATTAGACATTTTTCTGAAATAACAGGTGGCGCAAAATTAATCAATTATGGAAAGATTTATAATATTTGCAAATATCGTCCTACGGCAATCATATTTGACACTTGTGAGCTAGACAGCTGCAGCATACAAACAGACAACACGGTACGTACAACATGGAGCACGTAAGGGTCAAAATAAAGATTTCCGTCATTCAAAATAATTTTTTTTTTAGTAAAAAGTTGAATGGTTAATTTTGCGCCACCCGATTAATTTTGCGCCACCCGTTACTTTTGTTTCTTGAAACCAAAACCGTTATTTGGCATTATCTCGAAAACTATACATATGAAAGATTTTCCGACTTAGCGACTGATTTCACATAGGAGTTTGATGTGGCAGTAAAATCCCAGCTGTGTTAGACCAATTTTTTATAGCCATTTGATTGGTTTTTTAAGTTGTTTGGTCAAAGGATTACAGATATGTATGTATGTATCTATCTCTGTCTCTATTCTTTCCTATCTCTTTCTCGGATACTTTTCTCCTTCCCTCCTTGACTATCTACCCTCTTTCCAGAGCTTTAAATACAATGGGCTTTTTAGCCTGAGTGTTTTGGGAGCCACCAAATCTCCTTGGCTCGAAGTTTTTAAAATTCTATTTCATGTAGCATATATGTTTGAAAATTAAAAATATTATTTTGGAGAAAAAGAAATCTTTTATTTTAGCGTAAACTGTTTGCGCAAATAGTTTACAACTTTTTTATGGTCGATCTTTAGCTCCTGGGCTATGCTACGACTACTAACAGGTCGGTCAACTTCGATTATTTCTGTGATTTTATAGACATTTTCGACAATATCGACATTTTCTTTAACATCAAAAATGCCTAAACAGAGTCGACGGAACCAAAATTGCACGTAATTAGCTGATACAGTATCGGCACCATAACAACATTCACAATTTCAGCGGCCTGGCTTGCATTTTCGCCTTTATCAAAGAAAAATTACGAATTTTCTCTTTGTTGGCATGCTGTAACTTACAACTGAATGGAAAAAAAGAAAGCAGCCAACGAAAAAATGTGTGCAAATTTCATACAAAGTTCGAAACTTTGTTTTATATGGGTTTTGTTGTAGTGTTACCTATATTTTTATAAAAATAATTGAAATTACAATATAAATAAATAAATAGCCAAAATTTATCAATATGTGGTGTACACTTCTTTTTGACGCTGGCAGCTTATGCAAATAAACAAGGGGAAAATAAGGAATAATTTATCGCATTTTGATACTTTTATCAATTTTTGTTTGTTCCGCAACGATTGACATAAGAGAGTGTACTAAAATATTCGCATATCGATTTAGTGCTTATTTTAGAATACACTAAAAACCAAAAAAAATTTGTTAAGCCTCCGTTGGACACCATTTTTAAAACCAACAGAAGACTCGGGTCTCGTTTTTTAAAAGGTTATATCCATAAATCGATAGAAAATTAAATTTTAGGAATCTACCTGGAAGCTCAAGTTGTTAGCTTTAATAGAAATTCGTTAAATTCACGTCCAAAGTCGAAAAAGGCAGTCTGGCCAGACTCGAATGCCCCACAGAGGGTTAATCACCTTTAATCTACTCAAGTATCATACTTACCTATGTACATATGTATGTATGTATGTATCGTTTATGTACATATGTACATTCGTGTGTTTATTTATGTTATATTTCAGGATATATCTATTTATTGAGTATTAAGTACATAAATAAAAAATGGAAATACATAAATGGAAAATACATGGAAAGTACACCTGCTTATGCATATACAGCTACGGTCAGCAAACTAACAACAACAGTCGGGCAGCCACTTCTGCTAGCACAGGCCAAGTTTTATCTAAAAACGATAAATAGCTGAGGCAGAAGTGAAATGTGGTTGAGAGAACTAAGAATATTCTGTCAGAACTGCGATATTTGTAGACAAATAGGAAAGTTAGGTTAGGTTGCTGTGAACAACAAATATAATTGAAAAATTGAAAAGAAAATAGAAAGAAAAAATTGTATGTAAATAAAATGCTGACAAAAATTTGGAATTTCTTTAAATTCATTAAGAGGCGAATAGGGGAGTTTTATAGAGTCATTCATATTTTTGATATAAACATATACAGTCAACGTCAAAAGAAAACGTACATAAATTATAGACAAGTTTTGACTATTTATTTATTAACTTTTTAATTGCAATTATATTTTTATAAAAACACAGTTCATAGATTAGATTAGATTTGTGGGGTGTTGGACAAGTCCAAGCACTCAGTCAGGACCATTAACTACACCCGGATAGAATTCAGTAGAAAGAATAGAGATAGGAAAGATAAAATGTGGGTGGTAAAACAGAAAAATTATTTTGAACACAGTTCATACTGCAACAAAAACCATATAAAGCAAAGAATCAAACTTTGGGCATAATTTGTAAGAATTCGGCAAACTTGCATCAAATTTTCAAAGTATTACTCAGAATTTGTGAATCAATTTTAAGTATATAATTTTATAGCTCATTAAATTTTGGTTTAAGAGTTCAAGTTTCAAGCAGGTAATAAATCACGCTGATGTCTTCTGCATTTTGTCCATTTCACTTATACTCCTTTTTTTTATATGGAAGAAAACCTCCAACATTGTCAGCACAAAAAATTGTCAAAAATTAACGCGATTTTTGAGCCACTTGCACATTATTATAACAAAATTCAATGATAAAACTGCATACCCGAAATTTTTCTAAAAATTCTGAGTAAAATGTTTGAAATTTTGATAAAAATTTGCCAAATATTTTAAAATTTTATGCAAAGTTCGAAACTTTGCGTTATATGGTTTTTGTTGTAGTATGAACTATATTTTTATAAAAAAATGGTGTGTTAATAATTTTGCAATAGCAATAGGGTGTACATATATGAGAAGAAATCGTAGAGGAACAAGTTGTTAGTATTGAGTTAAGTTATTATTGGAACAAGTTACTGTAACGCTGTAGTTCTAATAAGTTGGCGGGCGCTGTACATATATTTACGAATTTGTAGGTACAATCGGCGAACAATACCCTACGTCAGCAAAATATTTGACACTGGCTTATAAATCACATGCCCCAGTAAACTGAGGCATAAGGCCACCATTAATGCCATCACTACCTATATGTATGAGTGTACATAAGAATTTAAGGGAAAATATGAAAAATAGATAATTAAACCTTGTATTTAAATGAATCATGAATCACAAAAGAAATCGTTTTGCACACTTTTTCCTTTCAGTTGACTAATAGTTTGTATGCCATTTGTAAATGTATGCATGCACGAGTATATGTGTGCATGTGTGTACATTTACATACACTTATTGGTAAACAATGCATTCATTAACTCGAAACTGATTAGCCAGGCATTAGCCTCATAATGCTCCATTTAGTTTCATTTTCTTTTTCTAATAAAATTTTATATTTAATTAATATATTTTATTATTTTTTCTATTTGCAGTTTGAATCGAGGACTCCTCTCACTGCTGCAGTGGAAACATCCCAACAAAGTTGTGTTGCCTTTGTTTTGTACGAGCCTGTGTGTGTTTGGTTGTGTGCGCGCGCTGTGAATTGATTATCGAGCGCAGCCTGAACTGTATTATCGAAAGGAAATATTGCGGGTCTAAGTCCGATAAGCAGAAGACTGTGCCGTCTAGTAGTGGAAACGCACATAAACTGGCTTACATGCGCTCACAAGCGAAATAAGACTTTATACGAACAGTCTCAAGTCTGAATAGAGCGGTCAAACGTTTCGTGAAGTATCCAACTTCTCCATACTGAAGCGTTTTTGAATTTATTGGAATTTATTTTTGATAAATATCTTCTGTGGCTTGCGTATAAAAGTGGATGAAGTTACGAAATTACAAAACAATAACGCCCCTCATCGCGCTCTAAATAAATAAATATAAAATAAAATACAATCAATAGTAAAATAAAAATAATCACCATACAACAGACCAACAACGCCAACAATAAACGAATCAACAAAAGCTATAGAGCTGACAAAACAAAACAAATCAAAATCACCCTCTAGGAAGTAGTAGAGTCCGGACAAACCGAATAAGCGATAGCTGATTCCCAGCATCGAGCATCGACGCCGCGCCACTGCACAGTCGAGATAAGCGCTTACAGCAGCGCGCAACACAATTAAATATTGAAATTGATGAGCAGTTGAAGTTAAGTTAGCGTGACGTTTGCAACATTCACAAAAACCTGCAATAGAAAAACACCAAATTAAAACTGCGAAAAAACGCAACGAAAATAAATTGCAAAGTGTGCCGTGGTTTGCTAATAAATTTGCGCAAAGATGCCTGATGATGTAATGCCAATAGTGGAAAATGAGGAAGCGCGCTCAACATCGCCTGCCTCAATGGCACGCAGCCCGCAAGACAACGAACTGGATTTGCAGCCCAGCGGCTGCGGTTCATCGATGTGCTGCAATCCAGCCAGCGGTGTGCATCGTTTTATCGCCTTGATTTTTATGTGCCTGCTTGGATTCGGTGAGTAAGACGCATCATCGCGTGACTTTGCTTAGAAAATTTCTAGGTCGAGATACGAAATCGTGAAATGTGCCCTTTCAGTTGTACGTTAAGCAGTTTATATGTGACTAAGTCATTAGCACTTAATTTTTTTAATTTTTTATTATTATTATTTTTTTTTAATAAGGGTTGATAAGAAATGTGTGCATCGCTTTGTATGTTGCTGCAGTTCGACCCTGAGGTTGTTATGCCTCTGGTTGTGACTACTGATAGCCAGGCGGCATTGCAATCCTCATTGAATTTAAATGGGGCGCATAATTTTTGGTGATTTCACAGAAAAGTGATAAAATTGAAATACTCGTACGGTGGTCGCTGTTTTCGATTGAGTCGACACAGGCTGTCGCAGGCATCTAATACATGGGCTGAAAAGTCCCGGGCCTAACAAAGAAAATATGTTTTTTTGCTTGTTCAAAATGAGCTTTATTCATTAACACAATTTCCATCAAGAACAACGCAATCATTCCAGCGCCGCTCTAACATTTCAATACCACTTTAGTAGAACGATTTATCTTTTGCCTCGAAATAGCGAATAGCCTCAGTTCGAGTGAAATTTCTTGTTGGCGATCATTTCTTTTAGGTCTGCGAACAGTCAGCTGGCGGTGGGTGCCATATCTGGCGAAAGCGGTGGATGTGGGAGTAATTCGAAGTTCATTTCATGTAGTTTTCCCATTGTTTTGAATGACTTGAGACAAGGTGCGTTGTCTTGATGAAATGCTCATGCAATATGAAGCCAAGACGTTCTTTTGATTTCTTTACCATGTCAGCTAACTCATGCAAATTCAATTTTCGATCATTCAAAACGATTTCGTGGATTTTTTTCGATGTTTTCTGGTGTTACCGCCTCATCTGAACGTCCACTGCGTTGTGCTTCATCGGTGTCTACGACCACGTTTGGAGTCAGCAAACCATCGTTTTATTGTTGTTTCTGATGGAGCGGAGTCCCCATAACACTTTTCAAGTCATTGCTTCACTTGAACGTTATTTTTCCCGTTCAAGAAGCAGTATAAAATGAAAACACTAAATTCTTTTTGATCCATTGAATATAACAAAAGTAGCGTCACTCTTAGCACAACAATTCACGAACCAATTAATAGAATATCATGCAATTTTAACAGCTACCTTTTTAAGGTTAGTACTAACTGAAAAAAAATGTGAATGCAATAAAACTAGTGCCATCTATGTATTAGGTCGGGGACTTTTCAGACCATGTGTTAGGGAAGATTATGTTGCCGACTAAAGACTTAACTGCCAGTAGATCGAAACCAAGTAAGAAGATCAATAGAGGTCGTAACATTCCCAAGACAGTCTCATCTACGATACCAAAAATAATTCGGCATATAGTTAAATTCATTTATAGTGTTGCCACCACCAATTTAACGAGCTTCGCAACGTTCGACTCTACCGCAACATTACGTCTGACCAGACTATAACTTAACATCTTTCATTTCATTTCCTTTATTTCAAGTCTAAGACATAATAATAGTTTTTGCAGACCTCTTAAACCTCATATGAACTGAAATTACTAAAGATAGTTAAACAAATTAAAAGATAAGAGTTTAAAAATTCATAAAATTTCTTCCTTGACACCGAAAAGTCAAGCGGAATCGAACTCGACATCTCAGCGAATTTTGTTATGCACAAAAGCAATTTAAGATGAAATGTTATTATTGTTGTAGCAGCACACATATGTATGGGGAATGGTGCTGGAGTGACAAGTCCTTGGCCTTAAAGGTTTAGTTGAAATGGGTAAGTGTAGCATAGAGTTCTAGTAGAGCAAGGCGAGGGAGTACTATAGGTGGCGCCTTCTCCAAACAGTGCAAGAAAATGTGTGTGTGTGTGCGTATAACTTCTTGTGTTTGGTAGTTTATTTTTATTTATTTTTTTTTTTTTGTCGGGTCAGACAAGCAAGTATAGCACTCTGACACAGTTAAATCCATTGTACTGCACTTGGATTCCCTTTTTAATTTTCTTTGAATCTACTCGATCTCCGAAGAAATCTGAGTAGATCTTGTGGTGCCAAGGAGCCAAGGTGGTCGCTTCTTAACACATCAGTGCCAAAGACCTCAAGCCTGATTCGAGCGAAGGCGGGGCAGACGCACAGAAAGTGATCCGTCGTCGTCTAATTCTCCTCTCCACATGCTGGGCAGAGTGCACTGCCTGAGATGCCCACCTTTTCCATGTGCTTTGGCCATAGAAAGTGGCCCGCCACCAGTCCACCCAGCCTCCTACAGTCCACTCTGCTTAGTGGCAGGATGAACTGCGATAGTCGGTCGGACATGACAGGTAACATCAGTTTAGTCCATCTGCAGCCTCTTTCAGCCTGCCAAGTACGCTTGTGGGTTAGAGTTTCTATTACTTTGGCGTACTCTTACTCTTCACAAACAAGTAGTTTCCCTTCCTTTTGTTCGTTTATTCATGGGGCCTGACGACACAGCGAATTCGGAACGCACAACCATGTATTCTATCATTCTTGCTAGTAGAGATATGAAAGTGAATGCTCCATAACAGTGATGAACAGTCAATCTCTCCTTTTATTACACAAAAAACAAAATATAGTGAGGGTATAGACCTTCTAGTCTTTAGAGACTTTAAATTAATTAAAATCAAATGGCAGCTCTAAATGCTGGAGCGATTCTCGTTAATCATTTCTGTTATGCCCAAATTTTCAGTGGTTTAACTGTGGCGGATTTTTGAACTGCGTATGGAATTTCCAATTAGTGGTGTCTACCATCGTTGACTATCGAATATCGACGAAAAGAGTATAAGGCAATGTGAAAGCTGGGAATCGTAGCTTAGCGCAAGAAATATAACATTTAAAAGATTTTCTAAAAGGTTACCAAACCTTGGTAATCACGCACCAACCCATTCGGCTACGGCGGCCGAGTAATTGATTACTCTATCATTATTAATCATTTATTATTTAATCATCTCTCTCTTCTAGGTTCCTATTTTTGCTACGACAATCCTGGTGCCCTACAAGAAGTCTTCAAGGATGATCTAAACATTACCACCACGGAATTCACACTCATCTACTCCATCTACTCGTGGCCAAATGTAGTGCTTTGCTTTATTGGCGGCTTCCTCATTGATCGCGTTTTCGGCATACGTCTCGGCACAATCATTTATCTGTTCATTTTGCTAATTGGCCAGTTGATATTCGCTTCTGGTGGACTTTTGGGCACTTTTTGGATCATGATTTTGGGTCGTTTCATATTCGGCATTGGCGCTGAATCGCTGGCTGTTGCACAAAACAATTACGCTGTGCTGTGGTTCAAGGGCAAGGAGTTGAATATGGTGTTTGGCTTGCAATTGTCGGTGGCACGTTTTGGCAGCACTGTGAACTTTTGGGTGATGCAGCCCATCTATGATTATGTATCGAAATTCTATGAAGGCCATAGAGCAATCGGTGTGGTATTACTGCTGGCGGCGGGCACGTGTGTGTTGTCACTTATATGCGCACTGATCTTAGGTGAGTGGCTGAGTGACTTATGCTTGAATCTATGTTATGAATGGAATATGCAAATCTAATTAATTTTTTGTATGCTTTTTAGGCTGGATGGACAAACGTGCGGAGCGCATTTTGCAACGCAACACCAACCCTTCCGGTGAAATTGCCAAACTGAGTGATGTCACGACTTTTAAGGTTACCTTTTGGATGGTTTCAATTATTTGCGTAGCCTATTATGTGGCCATCTTTCCTTTCATCGCTTTGGGAAAGTGAGTAGACAGCTTTTAAAGCAACTTGCTTTGTTGTTTTTATTGTGGATTGAAACATTTTTGTTAAATTTTCTGAAAATTTCTAGAACTTTCTTCATGCATCGTTTCGACTTAAAGCCGGATCAAGCCAACAACGTCAATTCCATTGTCTATTTAATTTCGGCTATTGCATCGCCACTCTTCGGTTTTGTTATCGATAAGACTGGACGCAATGTAACCTGGGTATTTTGTGCTACATTCACCACAATTGGCGCACATGCGCTGCTTGCATTTACGCTGCTAAATCCATACATTGGCATGGTCATTATGGGCCTGTCGTATTCCATGTTGGCCGCCAGTTTATGGCCCTTAGTAGCTTTGATCATTCCTGAGTACCAGCTGGGCACAGCCTATGGATTGTGAGTGATTGCAACAACTATGAAATAATACAATTGAATGCACAGTTATTTACTATTTTCTACATTTTTGGTATAGCTGCCAATCTGTGCAAAATCTTGGACTGGCCATAATTACAATTGTCGCTGGCATAATTGTGGATCGCAGTAATGGCAATTACATTTGGGTGGAGCTCTTCTTTATGGGCTGGCTAACGAGTAGGTTTTATCCACCCACACACCACAAACGGGTGTACACTGAAATATTTATTAAATTTTTATAAATTGTTTTTGTTTTTGTTAATTTTTCCCTCTGCAGTTGCTTTGATTTCAACCTGCGTCATTTGGGGCTACGACAAGAAGACGAAAGGTAACCTGAACATGACGCCAGCACAGCGCACTCAATATGCTAGCGCAATGTATGTGAAATTCTAATGAAATGAAAATGCAAACGCAAACAAGTACATATAAATAGAATTTTTGTTAATCAAATTTGTTGAATACTCGCCTTAACATGCACCTAATTTTACAGGCGTGCTGCGAATCAGGATAACGGCGTTTACTCGAGCGATCAGGAACCATTACTGGATGAATAAAAAACACGATCACAAACAGGAAACGAAGGTGTGTGTAGGAGTAGAGAGCAACGGGAAAGGTGGAGGCTGTAAATTGCAGAGGGCCAGGCGGAAAGCACTAATTATAACCGTAGTTAGCAAAATATTGTAAAACGTAAGGAAATTAGGCAAAATTGGACTTTACTATGGTACCACCAACTAACCAACCGGTGCATATCATTATTAACCAACTCACCATTAAACGAAAAGCTTTCGCGCCTATGCATTGTGTGACGCATTGCCAAGTCCTATATACAACAATGCAATTGCGTGTGTGTGCGTAGCGCTTATGGTGATGCGTTTTTTTGTTTTTGTATTTAAATTTGTTTTACGATTTGTGACAAAATTTATTTTTTATAAGACAATTTTTGCTTAACTATATATACTATATACATTTTACCATATAACCAAATTATTTGCTAAGTAAAAAAAAATCAAACATTTTCTCTTTTACATGCGAGATATTTTCTTCTTCTTGGAATATCTTGTAATTCAAATTTATTAGCTGCAATTAAATCAAAATGTTTAGTTTATAAGTAAACGCCGTAGTAATTTTCCAAATATTTTTAAGTAATTTTTCTATAGATTTAGAACTTTCATAGCACCGAAATAATTTTTCAGGCAGCGAAATTATATTATGACTTGTAATCCAAGAGTTATGCAATTTTAATAACAAAACCATTTGCGATAGATTCCTAAAAAATGAAGACATTGTAACTGTTTGTTTGTCATAATTGTTTAATATTAGTGAAATACAAAATTTTTTAAACGATTTTAGAGCAAAAATGTATTGATGTAACAACTTAATGTTAATTGATATTTGTGTATTAACAATTGAGTCGCTTTAAAACGTGTATTTGTTGATGATATTGAAATGTACAAGTAAAAACAAAAACAAATAACAAAAAAATCCCATCATACAGTTTTAAGCAAAATAATCACAACCAAATGATAAAACATCTAAGTTTCAAATTTCAATATATACCATAGAAATATTTACATATACATATTTAAATGTTATTAAAAAAATTGAATTTGGCTATGTGCAGTAAAGTGGGCGTGGATGAGCGTGAGAAGGGTATTATTATGTGATTTAGCAAAAAACGAAAACATATTAAAAACGACTAAGTAAAATGAA
This sequence comes from Anastrepha fraterculus, assembly GCA_037575425.1. NCBI lineage: Eukaryota > Metazoa > Arthropoda > Insecta > Diptera > Tephritidae > Anastrepha > Anastrepha fraterculus. The sequence continues at coordinate 72,700 of JAYXIM010036879.1, read as the reverse complement.
ATATGTATTAATAAACCTAACGTATTTACAAGCGCATATGTATAAAAAAGCAAAAACAAAAACAAAAAAAGTAAGTAAATAAATAAATAACAAGAAAAGCTGCGCAGATATCAGTTTCCTAATTCAGTAGCTGTGAATGAGATTTAGAGCCAGGAAGTTAACTGACAGGTGCAAGTTTTCAGGCTATTTGCCTTTTAATTACCAACGCAGCCATACTTTCCAGAGAACGTTAATAGTATAGAGAAGTCTCACGGACTACAAATAGTGTGAATTGTCAAAAATGAAGTCAAACGGCGGTTGTGATGCTCCCACGCTCAGCGCGACAGCGCAGAAATTCTTAAAAAAGTTGAGTGCAGTGAATTCTCATTAAGTATCAGGTCAGTCCATATGTTCGTGCGCATTTTACCCATAATTTATATTTCCTTTGATATATTGTGCATTCAACAAGTGATTTTAATCGCGGATAGAAATGCGTGTTGTTAAAAAATAAAATGGAATCTTCGAACGCGTATAAGAGGCATATTTTGTATTTTTTTTACAAAAGTGGTAAAAATGCAACAACTGCTGCTGCAGAAATAAACACTGTTCACGGAGAGAATACCGTGAGTGTAAGGACTGCGCAAAAGTGGTTTTCAAAATTCCGAAGTGGTAACTGCGACTTGGAGGATGCCCCGCGCGCTGGTCGTCCTGAAGTCTTTAACTCCGACGCCTTGCTCGAACTCGTAGAAGCTGAGCCAAATTTTTCAGTCGATATGATAGCTCAGAGGTTAAATTCATCGCACGGAACAGTTCACAGGCACGTGGTTCAGTTGGGAAAGGTTTCAAAGCTGGGGAAAATGGGTTCCGCATAGACTTTCCGTTGCAACCTTCAGCAGAGAGTGTATGTGTGTTCTCAGCTGCTGCAACGGCTTGAAAATGAAAGTTTTTTCAACCGTTTCATTACTGGTGATGAAAAATGGGTCCTTCACAATAATCCTGTTTGCAAACGCCAATGATTAGATAAAGATGAAATACCAGAACCGACCCTTAGAGATGACCTTCACCCCAAGAAGATTCTCCTGTCTATTTGTGGGATATGGTCGGTATTGTTTATTATGAACTTCTGGAACCAAACCAAACGATAACTGCTGATTCTTATTCCCATCAGCTATCAAACCTGAATGAGGCACTTAACAAATATCGACCGTCTTTAGTGAATATACGCAAAGTTTTGTTTCACCACAACAACGCAAAACCTCTTACCGCAAGGCAAACATTAGGCAAGCTGAACGAGCTCGGATGGGAGCTAATGTCCGGATATTGCACCTTCTGATTATCACATTTTCCGTGGACTTCAATCCCATATGAGTACAAGAACTATGTACTTCTCAAAAGAAGCTATAAAAAGGGATATCGAAGCGTATTTTTGCTCCAAGGACAAACAATTTTTTGAGCAGGGAATTAAAAATTTGCCTAAACGTTAGGAAGACATTGTAAATAATGAAGAAAAATATATTATTGATAAATAAATACTTTAAACATCTTTTTTATTAATTTTAAAACCACCTTTAAAAAACTGACCTGGGCTGACCTGATATATTGGCTCTGCTCTCTATTTTTGGCGCCTGTAGGCGGTAATCAAATTTCTTTAGGGGTTAGGGGTAGTCAGAAGCACGAAAAAAACTGCTTTATTTTATAAAAATAAAAACATAGCACATACATCATGTTTCCACTTGACTTTAGCAAAATTAAAAAAAAAAAGTTAATAATTGTAAAATTGTTATCGCTGTTTGTGTGGAGCCCGTTTCTCCAGAAGCCCCTTGCGGTGATAATCACAAGTCCTTGGAGATTTATCCAAATTCAATCGGACAAGAGAAACTACATAGTTTTATTAATAGATAATCTTGTGCCTGATCGAAGCTTTTTTTTTGTTTTTCAAAAGTAACAATATGGCGGCCTCAGGAAATATTTCTCAGATTTTCGACAAAAAAACCGACAATTAATTGTTTAAAAAAAAATCGAGATTTTTGAAAAAAAAATCCTTCGATCAGGCACGGGTTTTTTATGTTTTTCAAAAGCAGTATAAATTTTATTGAAATTTATATAGCGGTTTATAAGGTAGTAGTCTGGTCAAATAGATATTTTTTAGGAATTTTTTTGGAAGAAAATAAAATGCGATCGTTTTGATTTTATAGTATGTTATTATTGACATCAAATAGTATACAAAAACAGTTTTTTTACAACATTTTTTTTTGTAGTAGTGTGGCACAAAAAGTGTCTTAAAAAAAAGATAGGTGGCTTGTCAACAGGATTTTGGCTCTGTTTTTCTCACTTGCAAATTCTTACAAGTAAAAATGCAAGGCGAATTTATTTATTTAATAAATCCACCTTGTAAAAATGTATCCAGTAAAAACTTGTAGCTTCCCCTCAAACTGAAATGTCATTTTTCTCTCTCACTTTCCCCTACTTTGCAAGTTTTTGTATACACGAACACCAAAACTTGATAATTTGAAACAATTGTTTAAATTACTCTAAACTCTCAGGTTTTGTATATAGATTTGGACATTCTAAGGATCATAAGCAAAAAGACAAAATACATTGCAGTTGTTGTTTTCACTCTATTGCCACTACTTCCAGCTATACTTGCCTTGCTCAATGTGCCTTGGATCGTGTAAAGTATGCAAAAGCAGTCAAGACTGTTAGATCGTTCTACGACATTCGGTTCTACGTTACCGGAAGGAGCCGGATTTACAAGTATATCCATTTAAGTGCTGTCAGCATTCCCTTCATATTTATGGGGAGTTTTTTGCAATTAAAATAAACAACAACAAGGACTTTAGACGCCATTGGGGGGTGACATCGTATTTTTTGCAAAGCGTGAATTTTCATGCGTACTGTACTTACGTGTGAACTAATAAATATGGTTTGCGTCCGGGACGATGAGGCGAAACCGTGCTAGATGTTTCAGATGCTTGCTGTGATGCATTGTGCGCTCTTGGTAGAAATCGTAATTGAAGCTGAGGGCAGCAGAACATTTTTTTTTCATTTTAAATCTTTTAAATTAATAATTAGTTATTAAATATTATTATCATTATTAACTGTTTCCTGCACAAAATGGGTCACTTTAATGAGATGTGTGATAAAAAAATTAACTTAAAATAATTACAGTACAATTCCTCTTAACCGGTCACCTCGGGACTGCATACCTGGCCGGTTGCCGTTTTGGCCGGTTAATCCGAGGTGTACTTGTATAATATATTGTATACATACATGGCCGCCGTAGCCGAATGGGTTGGTGCGTGATTACCATTCAGAATTCACAGAGAGGTCGTTGGTTCGAATCTCGGTGAAAGCAAAATTAAGAAAAACATTTTTCTAATAGCGGTCGCCCCTCGGCAGGCAATGGCAAACCTCCGAGTGTATTTCTGCCATGAAAAAGCTCCTCATAAAAATATCTGCCGTTCGGAGTCGGCTTGAAACTGTAGGTCCCTCCATTTGTGGAACAACATCAAGACGCACACCACAAATAGGAGGAGGAGCTCGGCCAAACACCTAACAGAAGTATACGCGCCAATTATTTATTTATTTATTTATACATATAAAAAAATGGAGAAGCATTTTTTACATATTTATGTATTTCATATTTACATATGTATGTTAATGTGTTACATCAATAAAATATAAGTGTAATAATTATTTTTTGAAAAAGTATGTGATTTTCTTCTGTTTTTTAACCTTCAGTGAATTTCTGAATGTGACATCCCTTCATTTTTTAATCACCAAAACGTCTAATGCTGTTGACTCATGTTGCTGCTCAATGTATTTCAATGCAATTTCCATCACATTTTTGGCTTCTTCATGAGAAACTGTTTTGTCCTCTTCAACGTCACTACTCTTATCATCTTCCTCTTGTTCTTTGTTTGCTAAATCTATCATTTCGTCATCATTCAAAAATTCATTTTCAAGGTGTTCGTCACAGTTTATCATCCACTTTTCCACATCTTCTGCCTGTAATGATTCGTTACCTGATAACTTTTTAACGCCTTGTAAAGTAGATTTATTTTCTTCTTCTTCAGTCCCTGCAATATTCGAGATCACAATTAGATTCTCAACATCAGGCCAAAGTTTTCTCCAAGACTTAACAAACGTTGAAGAGGGCATTTCTTGAAATGCTGTAGCTAACATATATTATGTAGATAACGTCCTTGATATTGATCTTTTTGATGACTTCTAAAAGACCTTTGTCTTCACTCTCCGAATGTTGCAGAATTTCAGAAACAAGTTTACGTCTGTATCGTCTTTTTAAGCTTTCGATCACTCCTTGGTCCATTGGTTGCACTAAGCTTGTCACATTAGGAGGAAGATAAACTAATTGTATGTCATCTACAGCGCAGTCATGAGGATGGGTTGGAGCATTATCTAACACAAAAATTGCTTTAATAGGCAAGTTTACTCTTTTTAAATGTTTTTTAACTTTTGGAACAAACTCCAAATTAAACCACTCTTTAAACAAGTCTGAATTCATACATGCTGATTTTTGTGACTTATAATAAAACGGAAGGGAAGATGGATTCAAGTTTTTGAATGCCCGTGGTTTAGCAGACTTGCCAATAACGAAAAGAGGAGTTTTATGAGTCCCTGCTGCATTCGAACAAACGGCCACTGTAATACGTTCTTTGTTCTTTTTGAAGCCAGAGGCAGACTGTTTATGACTGCCTAGAAAAGTTGTTTCTGGTAACATAATGTTATGCCGGTCTCGTCCATATTATAGACTTGTTCTGGAGATAATTCCTCTGTTTTAACCATATCACCAAACTTAGTCTGGAATTCTGTCGCACCAGAAGTATCAGCAGACATTTTTTCTCCACTTACAAAAATGCAAAATGAATTCCGTGTCGCTTCTTCCATCGATTGTGCCAACCATCACTTGCCACAAAGTCACCTCCAATATATGTTGGAGATACGCAGAGAACTATGTTATGCCCGTACCCACAGCAAAAACAAACCAAATTGATCAAAACGACAAACGACAAAATCCTATCTAATATCGTTTATAGTTTACTTCGTCGGGATCTCCCCATAATATCGGGGGAGTCCCAGCCGCATCGCCTCGCCGGTTAATTTCTTGGAAAATATTGCATTGCGCTCGGCTGTTGTAAACAGGCCGGTTAATCCGTCGACCGGTTAATGCGAAGCCGGTTAAGAGGAATTATACTGTATTTATTTAAACTGCTTATTGTTTTTTATTTATTTGTTTAGAGCAAGTCACGTTTTGTTATACATTTCGCAATATTCAAAAATTTACTAGACCAAGAATATATTGAGCAAACTAAGCAGCATATGAAAGAGGGTGCAGTTTTTGTTTTTATAAAAACAAATCCACATTATTTTTACAGTTAAAAAATTAACACCCGTTTTGGGTGTTTGGCCGAGCTCCTCCTATTTGTGGTGTGCGTCTTGATGTTGTTCCACAAATGGAGGGGAACCTTCAGTTTTAAGTCGACTCCCAACGGCAGATATTTTTTATGAGGAGCATTTCATGGCAGAAATACACTCGGAGGATTGCCACTGCCTTCGATGGGCGACCGCTATTAGAAAAAACTTTTCATTTTTGTGTTTTTTTTATAATTTTAAGCTCTCAAGTCCTTAAAAAAATACCCGGTACTGACAATGTTTATGTATTCGGTAATCCATACTGACATTTTCTGATAAATATTTCCTGAAAGGAGTTTTTGGAGTTTTTTTAAGAAGTGGTCAAATTGACCTGGTAAAGGTAAAACATCATCGGCCTTAACAACCGTGCTGTTTGTTCTACCTTTTCTAAACTGGATAAAAAGCAAAGCGAATTCGTTTATTTAGGAACCAGCATTAAAACCGTTTAAAATATCAGCCCTGAAATCCAACGACAAATCTCCCTTGCCAACAAGTGTTACTTTGGACTAAGTACGCAATGAAGTAGTAAAGACTTCTCTCGACGAACAAAACTAACACTCTACAAGGCTCTCATCATGCCCGTCCTGACGTATAGCGCAGAAGCTTGATTGATGACAATATCCGATGAGGCCATCGCTTGGAGTGTTTGAGAGAAAGATTCTGCGGAAAATTTTTGGACCTTTGCACGTTAGCGATGGCGAGTATCATAGCCGATGGAACAATGAGTTGTATGAGCTTTATGACAACATAGACATGGCGCAGCGACTAAAGATTCAGCGGCTTCGTTGGCTGGGTCATGTCGTCCGAATGGATACAAACGCCCCGGCTCTGAAAGTATTCGATGCGGTGGCTGCTGAGATACAGGAAAGCCTCCAGCTGGAGAAGTACTTGGCTTTGCTTGGTGAGTCCAACTGGCGCCGGTTAGCACGAGGAAGGTTTGTTCAACTCGGCCAATATCGCGTAAGGGATAGAACTGCAAAAATAAGAGAAAAGTTAAAAAATAATCCTCTTAAAGTTATTTTTGAACCTCCTATTTTTTTGAGAATGGTAACACAAATGACATGTCAAATGTGTTCATAATTTACTTAAAGGTTTGAAATTTACGAAATGGGACGCTATACGCTTGATCAAAATTGGAAAATATTGACCACCTATTTCCAAAGTGGTGAGTCTTCTTTTTCTTCACATCGGTGGCTATTCAATAAGCAAAATTGTCAGATTTGGGGCTCAGAAAATCCACATGTTACTGTAGAGAAGCAAATGCATTCACAACGAGTCACTGTTTGGCGCGGTTTTTGGTCTGGCGGCATCATCGGGCCATTTTTTTCGAAAATGAGCGAGGAGCTGCGGTTACAGTAAATGACGAGCGTTACCAGCATGTCAACGAGTTGTTTCCAAAAATTGAAGAGGATGACATGGACGACATTTGGTTTCAACAGGACGGTGCAACTTGTCACACTGCCAAAGTTACACTCGAACTTTTGGCTACCGTTTTTGAAAACCGAATAATCAGCCGAAATTCCGATATCAATTGGCCGCTTCAGAGCTGTGATTTAAGCCCGTTGGACTATTTTTTGTGGAGAGCCGTTAAGGACAAATGCTATGCGAACCATTCAGAGACGATTTATGCTTTAAAACACGAAATCGAAGTTGCCATTCATGAAATTGGAGCCCAAACAATCGAAAATGTGCTTAAAAATTGGGTTGATCGAATGGCCTACTGTAAAGCCAGTCGTGGCAGTCATTTGAACGATATTATTTTTCATTTATTAACGCCAATGTTCAATCTTCAAAATAAAAAAAAAAGTTTGAAAAAATATTGATTAGTTTTTTTTTAAAGCCGATTCAAAAAGCAAATTTTACATGGCCCACTATAATCTTATTATATATTATATATATAAAATTCAAATTATGTATGTATCTATAGATCGACTTGCGTCCTAAACGCATAAACCGATCGTAACCAAATTTGAAGCACGAACTGGATACCTTACCGGGATGGTCATAGGCTAAAAAATATTTTGATATATATGGGGGGCGTGGCACCTCCCATACAAATGTAATTTTTAACAGTCCGTATTTCTGGAAGTATTTACGTTAAACTACTGAAATTTGGTAAGGGGTTATATGACATTAATCCTTACCACATCCAGAAAAACTGCGTATAACGAAAAAGGGGGCGTGTCACCTCCCATACAACTGGAATTTTTAACAGTCCGTATTTCGGGAAGTATTTACGTTAGACTACTGAAATTTGGTAAGGGGTTATGTGACATTAATCCTTACCACATCCACAAAAACTGCGTATAACGAAAAAGGGGGCGTGTCACCTCCCATACAACTGGAATTTTTCATACTGCATATCACTGGACGCATTTATGGTAAAATACCAAAAATTGCTTGCCAACATTTAGATCTACTGGAAAACGATAATCACTGGGAAATTACATTATCTGAAGCTGGACTGTCATGCCTTCCTTCGCAGCTTCGCAGCTTATTGGCAATAATATTGACAACCTGCTCGCCATCAGATCCAAAAGCACTATGAGAAAATCACAAAGATAACCTTAGTGAAGACTACATGAGAGCAGCACGAGCTGCAAACGATAATACAAACCTGAACTGCTCTTTGCAAATTTACAACCAAGCGCTAATCGAAAATATATGTATTTCAATTAATAGCAAATCCTTTGAGCATTTGGGATTACTTTCTCCCGTTCGAGACAGAATCGATTTGGCCGACAAATATCTCCCGGGAGATGAATTACGATATCGAGGCTCTTCGTACTTTTATAAGCAAAAGCAAACCTCTATTGGTTACGGATCAAAAATTCGCATACGAAGCTATTCAAGGAATGATTATTGAAAATAAAGGAGGATTGATTTTTTTGGATGCGCCTGGAGGAACCGGCAAAACATTTCTGCTTAATTTGATATTAACTGATGTAAGAGAAAAGAAAGAAATCGCCGTGGCAGTTGCTTCTTCAGGAATAGCGGCTACCCTTTTGTGTGGCGGACGAACAGCTCACTCAGCTTTTAAGTTAGCACTGTCTATGCAAATATCTGACACACCGATGTGCAATATAAGCAAAAACTCAGGTCAAGGTAGGGTTCTAAAGACATGTAAGCTAATCGTGTGGGATGAGTGCACAATGGCCCATAAATAGTCGCTAGAATCTTTAGACCGATCTCTGAGAGACTTGAGAGGTAATGATCAACCCATGGGTGGTGCCTTACTCTTACTGGCAGGGGATTTTCGACAAATTCTTCCAGTTATTCCGAAAGGAACCGCCGTCATACCTATGGGACTGAACGTAGTCTTGAAAAAATGACTTTTTCTACAAATATGAGAGCACATTTGGGAGGAGATGCTTCAGAAGAAGTTTTTTCTGAACAATTACTTACAATAGGCAATGGAAAAATACCAATTTCTTTGCCACCAAATTTAATTTCTTTTCCTCCAGGTTTTTGTCAACTTATGTTATCAGTCGATGCTTTGATAGAAAGGGTATTTCCAAATATTTCAGCTAATCACACAAACTATAGATGGCTTCGAGAAAGGGCCATTTTGGCACCTAAGAATGACGATGTAAATGTCATTAATTCCAAAATTCAAGAAATACTACCAGGAACTGTCACAACTTACCATTCCATTGACACAGTCGTCGAAGAATCCCAGGCAGTTCATTATCCCGTTGAGTTTCTTAACTCCTTGGACCCATCAGGAAGTCCTCCTCATCGACTGATGCTTAAAAAGGGGGCCATGATAATTATGCTGCGTAATTTGGATCCTCCACGATTATGCAATGGCACAAGGCTAATCATTACGAAACTTTTACCGAATGTTATAGAAGCTATGGTTTTATCAGGAAATTTTGAAAACCACAAAGTTTTCATACCAAGAATTCCAATGATACCGACGGATATACCTTTCAATTTTAAACGCCTACAATTTCCTATTAGACTGGCTTTCGCAATGTCCATAAATGAAGCTCAGGGACAATCATTAGCTGTAGCAGGAGTCAATCTAACCAACTCATGTTTCACCCATGGCCAATTATATGTAGCCTGCTCCAGAGTTGGCGCACCGAAAAACCTTTTTATTTATACTCAAAATAATATAACAAAAAATGTCATATATCCGATCGTTTTAAATAATACCTAAACTGACTTAAAAAAGTTAAAGTTGTTTTATTTACATTGCATACTTATTGATAGAAATGTGGGGTGAAACCCACGGGTATAAGCTAGTATACTATAAAGCATTGGCAAAATAATATTGTTGTCAGAAAACGTCTTATAACACTTTTTGCACGTAATACAAAAACTCTATGACTAAAGCTTAATTAAAAAACATTGTATCCACTCTAAAAAAAAAAATTGGAAAATAGTTCTCATACAAAAAATGGTCAGCTCATGATGAAATTTTAAAATGAAACTATGGGTATCAGGTCGTCTTTAGGTGCCAATGGATGCTGCTCAGATAGCAGTTTAAAGATTTTTCTGTGTCCCGAAGCTCCGTCTCCAGAAACCATATTTATGGAGTCTACACATAGCTTTTATTGCTTCCTGTTGTATCTTAAGCTCCAAGGGGAGCAAATCAAGCATAGCATTTAGCGCATCACCAGAGGTTGTACTCATGGCACGGCACCCGTAATGCATAAACATACACTTCTTTGCAGCCTTCCGGATTGTGGGCTTAACCATAGTCCGTCGCCACCAGACCACAGTGGCGTAAGTGATGATTGGTCTGATAAGTGCTGTGTATATCTATAGGACCACACCAGGTTTCAGACCCCAGGTTTTACTACTCATGATGGTCTTCCGAGATTATTTCCTATTTCAATCAAAAAATCTAAATTTGTTGTACTGTGTAATTACTATGAAACGTTTTTCGTTTGGTGTAAATTGCTTTTTATTGAAGATTCTCTTAATTTTGCATATGAAGATTTTGTACATTTTTCATTATTTTTATAGATATTTTTTTTTGTTTGTTTCTCTTAAAGTTTGTCTTCTCTATAAATAATTTTTGTAATTATTAAATGTTTACTTTACTTTGTATATTAGACACTAGTGCACACATGTGTATGTGTGTGTACATAATTACATACGTACGATAATACACTTTCTCGGTATATATGCTTGCGTTCCTTCGACTTTTATTTTTATTTAACAATATTTAAGTGTCTCATTTTATGTTTTTATATTAAATTTTTTTAGCGTAATATTCATAAGTTTTTAATTAATAGGTGCTTGTACAATATAGTTCTAGGTATATGTATGTATGTCTATAAATCTATAAATGTATGTAGATCCATCTAAACTAAATATATGGCCCCGCTATTCCACATGTGCTGTTGTTGTTTTTTGTTTTACTTGTAAGTTAATTTGTTAAATATGTTTTTTTAGTTTTTCAGTTTATTTTTGGCGAATATTGGATTTATTCGTGTGAAATTAAGTTGTTTATGAAAACTATCAACAATTTTTCCTTTTCTTGGGAGATTTTTGCCGGGCGGAACCTGCTGAATTTTTTTTTTTTTGTAGATCAATAATTATTTTTTTAAACTAAGAATACGCGCAAATTTCAAACTTAGCTGTGCTGTAAATTTTTGAGGCGTACACGATTTTTATAGGAAGCAGTGAAGGTAATTTTTGCTTATAAAAGTGCATAGAAAATATTTTGTGCATCCACAAAACTTTTTTTTTAATTTTTAATACTTGTTAGGGAATGAATGTACAAATACTACGATTTTTCTACAAGTTTACGATAAAAAAATGGGGATCAAAATTTGAAAATTTGAAATTGAAAAAATGAATTTTGAAAGTGAAGCTCAACAAAAATGTATTTTTTATATTTGAATACATATTTTTCCTGTTTTGTCTAAAACATTATGACAAAGTTTTGTAGAATTCCATGACAAAAATTTATACAATGCCAAATTTTTGATTTGGGAAATTCAAAAAATTTGTATTTTGTAATTAGAGAAGCAAGAAAAATTATTAAGTTTTCAAAATTCGATGTTACTAACCGAAAATTGTATTAACTACTTTTCGAAATCTTACATGTGGGAAGAAAAATCTGTATGTCAGTTTTCTGATTTGGAAAATTAAAAAAATTAGTATTATGTAATTAAAAAAAAATTAATTCTTTTAAATTCTATGCTACGCCGAAAATTGGACCCTACTTCTTTTAATTCTTACATTTCGGAAGCAAAAACTATACAATGCCAGGTCTTTGAGTTGGAGAAATTTAAAAAATTTGTATTTTGTAATTAGAGAAGCAAGAAAAATTATTACATTTTTAAATTTCGATGTAACTAATCGAAAAGTGGATTAAACATTTTTTGGAATCTTACATTTCGGGAGGAAAGTCTATACAATGCCAGGTTTTTGATTTGGGAAATTAAAAAAATTAGTCTTTTGTAATTAGAAAAAAAAAAAATTTTTTTGTGTTTGGTTTAGTGGCTGAAATTCGCTGCTACTAACCCAAAATTGGACAATTTTTTAAAATTTTACATTTCGGGAGAAAAATTCGTACTATGCAAATTTTTTAATTTAGGCGTATTTAAAAAAAAATAGTATTTTGTAATGAGAAAAAAAAATTATTACATTTTTCAATTCGCTGCTACTAATCGAAAATTGGAAAAAAATTTTTGAAATCTTACATTTCCGGGACATATGTATGTATTTCCAAAGCGAATTTGTTAATGGTGGTGTTGGTAAATTAGCTGCTTTGTTTTTTTTCTTTCGCTGTGCGCATGAGGCTGTCAGCACAGAATAAAGCAAGGCGCATTGATTTTTTGTTTTCTACTTTTCCAATACTTTGCCGTGACAATTAAACGCACAAAACATTTTTGTTGGTCTAGTGCCTCCATCTTTTATAAATGCGCCTTGCATATTACTATAAAAATTCTATTTAAGTTTTTTTCAAAAATGAGTTTTCGCTGGTTTTGTTTTTTTTAAGAATTTCATGAGGTAAGTGGAACATTTTGTATATCAGTTTTCGAAACTGCGCTAAATTTTCGGTAACAAAATTTTTTTTTTTTTTAATTAACCAAATTTGCTTAAAGATTTCTTAGAGCAGCCAATGCTAAAGGCAAAGTAGTATCCTACAGTTAAGTATTTCTTTATACTATTGAACTTGCCGTTGGACATCATTTGCAAAACCTACGGTTGGGCAACCGGGTCTGGTCTTTTCGCTCTGATCGTGGATCCTTTTAAAGGTTGCACCCATAAATGGATTAGTGGCAGCAGGCTAATCACTTACCCTGCCAGAAATCAAATACATTAACGAAACCAACGCAAGACAAGTCATGTCGAGACAAGTCCTATGCTCCCGAGAGGAGGGAACAAGGAAAAAAATTCATAAATCGATAGAAAATTAAATTTTTGGAAGCTACCTGGAAGCTCAAGTCGTTAGCCATTATAGAATTATGTTAAATTCACTGCCAAAGTCGAAAAGCCAGCATGGCCAGACAATTAAAATAAGTTTTCTTTAAAGAATTTCGGTATCAGGAAAACTCAGGTAAGGTATCGAAAATTTTAATATCTATGATATTTTCTTTTTGTCAACTCGCGTTCTGCCTTACTTTGTCACCTCTCGTCCTAGCAGCAGTACTGCCTTCCGAAATACCAGCACAGCTAAATACCTTTGCATACGATTCCCGCAATGAATTTCTAAATTAGTGGCTGACTTCTCAAAACAAAAAAATGCGGTTCATAAAATACAAAATTTAGGACTTTTTTAACGCTGCAGCGAAAAAGTTACTCCATTGTAAAGTATTTCGAAATGCATAACGACCGAAAGCAGTCAACACCAACTCAAAATACTTCGCCATAGTAACCAGCGAGGAAGTAATAAAATCAATTGGGCGCAAAAGATCGCAAGGTCGAAGTGCTCAACAAAAATTGTTGCTTTGTTTACCAACATTGCGTTGTTGTTAGGTTTTAGAAGTCAGCCGCAATCCTTTACATTTATACAAAAACTAAAGTGCGATTTGTGCTGAAAAATAATTGAAAAAAAAAATACATCTCAAAAACAACTGCATTCCCAACATTAAAGTGCATACATGTGTATGTGCGCACGCATACATAATTAGTATTCAATACATATCTACAAATAATAATATAAGGTATATTTTTTTCTATATACAGTCACATCACTTGGCTGTGACTCCTCGCAGTTGCATTTACTCTGCTCAGCAACTGCTCTTCTAATGACTACATTGTTATAATGATTTTATTTTAGTAAAATTGTGCATAGTGCATTTAATTTAAATTTAATTAATTCTATTAAATTTCGTTAATGTCAGCACGTAAGTGCCGGCCATTGAAACGACTGAAATTTTCGATTTAGAAATAAATGACTATATAACTACTCATTTTTTTCGCAAGCATTCGCTTAATTGCAAATGCACTGTACATACATACAAGTAAAAACATATAAATAATTGCTCGAGGCAATTCAAATTTTAATTGCTTGCTACTTACTTACATTTTACAAAGAGCTAAGGCTAAGAATTCATAAAAATTACTGTAATAAACAATGAAAATTAAATAATAAACAATAAAAGTTGGCGCTTTCGCAATAAATGTTAATTAATTACATATTTATATGTATAAGCACGTGTTTACTAGTATATTTTACATACATATAAATAGATTTACATATAATTTTTATAATTTTTCTTTGCTCATTTTGCACAATTTTTAGTAGCTAATTTATTTAGTGCAACTAAATAGGTTTTGTTATTTTATGTAATATTTGCAGTTAACATTTTTGAAATCAATTTTAAAAATCACAGTTTTATTATAACTATTAGTTGAGAGCGCACAAACTTGCGGTAGTTTGCGGAGTAGAACACCGATTTCTACTGCTCTTAATTTTTTGACTTTAATTAACAGCCAATTTTTTCTATATATTTTACTTCATTTTTTTCTTTTTTTTTTCAATAGAGCCGCACACACATTTGCACCAAAGAAAACGATTTCAAACAAGCCGTTAAGTATTATTTGAATATTTCAAAAGACAAAAAAAATCTTAATTTATTTGTATAATTGGACATTATTGGTTTTTATTTTGAATTACTTTGAAAACTTGCGCCCGAAATGCGCTGAGAGAAAATAACTCAACTTAATAGGCTAAATAACTTAAAAATATTGACAAACTATAGATATTTTAAAGATTATTTTAAAGTATTAGAAATGATAAAAATATGAAAGTTGCTCGCTATATTCTTCAGCTGAATATTTGCTTACGTTTTATGGAAACCAATCAAGCCGAATCTATTAAAGGTGGTATCGGCAAATCAGCCGATTTGTTTTTTTCTTTCCATGTGGCCGTGCCCAGAATGAAACAAGGCGAATTCATTCTTTGTTTTTTACTTTACTTTACCAATGCTTTGCTTGGACAATCAAGCGTACAAAAAACTGAATGCCACCTTTAATGAATACGCCTTGGGATTTACTGATCCAAACGCCAAAATCAGTTGAAGTCAAATTAATTTTTTTTCTTTTAATTCTGGAGCATAGGAGCCGAGTCCTATTGGATCATAGGGCATTTCATTGGGCGTCAAATTAATTGCTTTGCCAAACTTGCATAGACATTTACAACATGAGCGTGCCTGTGTGTGTGTAAAGTGTATTCAAATAACAGTTTAAAATGTGCATTTTGCACTCATTTGCGCGTTTACTCGATAAACAAGACAAATTATTTTATATTTAATTTGAATTAGTAAAATTACAATTTGCTGCTACAGCTAAAGCTAAACAATATGAAAAAAATTATAATAAAAATAAAATAAAAAAATATACATACCACATAAGCTGAAAAGCACTTTGGATTCAGCTCTTCAAAAGGTACATCTAAACAAATTCTAAGCATAACTCAATTATATTTAATAAAAGAAATAACATTTTTTTAAAAACACTTATGTTTTTTTAGCAATTTAAATGCACAATACAACAAAAACAAAACAAATTATTGCGCATTGCTGCATACGCATACAGCATTTCAGGCATTCATTCACAAGTAACATAAAAAAAGAGCAGCAGCAAAAATGCCAGCTGAAACGTGCGATATTAGCAAAGACAGTCGCGTCCAAGGCGAATTGTGTGCTCTTCACAAACAAGTTATTCCCCTTACTTTTGTTCGTTTATTCATGGTGGCTGACGACACAGCGAATTCGAAAGATGTAACCTTGTATTCTATTATCTTTGAGTCGCGTCTATGTTACATGAAGAATTCGGATTTGTATGCGACGACCAAGGTTTGAAGTTGTTACAACAAAAACAACAATCGGTTGAAACCCCGCTTAAGGAATGGTTCAACTTTGTGATAGCTCTTATTTCGCTAAGCATTCAAGAAGCAAAAATAATAACAGCAGTGCCATTCTGCATTTTCCACCCATCATTTGTCACGTGTTTAGATCATTCATCTAGCTTAAATACTAATTACAAAGTTTTTAGAGCGCCGCGCCCAACTCTCGCTTAAAGTACAGCTCCTCACTTAATTTGCGCATGCGCTCCCCTTTCTACATGGCCACAGACTCACACATACTTGCTAACCATTACAGCATTAATTCCTACTTATAACTTGACCAGTTTTCGCATTTACTAATATGGTTTTATGGCTTTGTTGTTGTTGTGCGCCACTGTCAGCTTGTTCGTCACAATTGCTGTTATGGCTGTTGTTGTTGTTATTGTTCGTATTCCCGCTACCGCCAATACTATTTAGATGATTGGCGGTGTTGCTGTTATTACGACTAATGCGTCGACGCAGGCGATCACTGATATTTTCGCAGTTACTTGCATTGCTGTTGGCGTTGTTGCTCTGGCCTCCACCACTTTCGCGCTTGATACTCAAGCAGCCATCGGTTTTGTAGAGTATAATTTTGTTACAGGGCTTTTTGATGTTTTCAGCTGTTGCGACTGTTGATTTCTCCACCACTTTTTCGTCGCTATCTACTTTTGCTTTAGAGTTGTTGGTTTTCGACGCACTTGTCAGCTGCTGTTGCTGCTCCTTCACCACATTCTCGTTGATAACATGCTCTTCATTATTGTTGTTGTGCTCCTCTTTAATATTTAATTGCAGCGCTGCCCTTGCCTTCGGCGCTTCTTGCTCTTCTGTGTCTGCCGCCGCTTTCGTTCTATAGCCGCTTTGCCGTGCGCGCTCTTCTTTATGCAACTCATTCTCAACGTCTTTGTCGTCGTCTGCCTCATCGCGTTCGACACTCAATTCCAAATTGTCGTAGGAGGTGAAGAATGCCACGGACTTTAGTTTTTCCACCGCGTTGAAATGCACGCGTGTGTGCTCCTCAATGTGCTCCTGTTTGCTGTCTGTGTAATCGCAGTGTTCACAGGTGTAGGCCTCCTTCTGGTTGCTAATGCAAATGTGATGCTGCAAGTGTGCCTTGTAAAGCGTTGTATGCTTGGTTTCATAGGGACAATACAGACATTTCTCAACCGGCGCTGGCGATGCTACGCTAGATGTGAAATCGCTGCCGCCATCCACCGCCAGATCGCTGGTGGCTACCGAAGCGCTGGTCGACGGCATATTTGACGAATCATCGGCGTCGGCTAGCTCTTTGGGCGTGGGTGTGGATGTTGGCGAGCTACGCAATGCGCCACTGTTACTGCCCATGCCCGACTCGAGTTGCTTCTTCAGCAGTGAATTGGCGTTATCGAAATGCGCTGCACCCGTCGCCGTTGATGTTGTCATCTTTGCGGGCGTTACTGAGGAGGAAGAGATGCTCGCATGTTGCTGCTGCTGCAGTTGATCTTTGCATTGATCATTCAACTCGTTGTCGACTATCCAGATCGTCTCAGGTGCCTGCTGTAAGCTTTTCGCTAAGGTAATTTGCATCAGTTTGGGCGGCGCATATTGCAGATCCTCTTGTACGTGCTTGTATAGTTCGGCACATTTGTCTTGGTAGTGCTGTGTATGCACATAACGGTGCTTTTGCAGTTGGGCGTCGTGTACGGCGTCGTAATCGCAAAATTCGCATTTGAAGGCAGGTTGTGGAGGTGGCGTTTGTGGGGCGTTGGCGGCATTATCCAACACATCGCTTGCGTTGTGGCATTTGATGTGGTCTTCTAATTCCGCCTTGGCGTTCCAGGTATCGTTGTATTTTTGGATGTAACGCGCTGGGCATTTCGGACAATAAAGTATGTATTTCATTTGGCTTTCAGTTGCAGTAGGCGGATGTTGGTGGGGGTGCTGTTGTTGTTGTTGCGCGTTTTGTGCAGATGTTTGTTGTGTTTGGCATTGTTGCTGCAGCTGTTTTTGATTTTGTTGTTGTTGCTGGTGTTGGACAGCAGATATTTTTTGCTTTAGAGCTGTTAGATCAATGGCTAGCGGGGAGGAGAGTGAAGATTGGTCCTAGAAAGAAATTGTTTTGTTTTGTTTTAATTAAAATTGAATCATTTGAAGTCATATATTAAATACGAATCGGCCAATGAAATATAGAGTTGTGCACTTCTGAACCACAACCTCTAGTCACCGTTGCTGCAGTTTGCGAAATACAAATTGAAAGCATTGAAGGTATATTTTGCGTTTTATGCTTGTACTTCTTGGTTATTAACTAATTTGGTAATATGTAAACATAAATGGATAAATGGAAGCAAGGAAAAATTTAAGAATTAATTGCCGCTATACAATGGCTAATGGAATTTTCTTCATCTGACAGCGATGATTCAATTTCATCAATGATTCAAATTATTTTGGACAAAATAAAATCAAGTGATGCTAAGCTCGTTATTTTGATTTTATTTGCTTAATTTTTTTTTTTAATTAAAACGAGACAGCTTAACTGAATTTTTTTTGTGATTTTTCTCGCCAACAATTTAATCAGCTGTTCGTAAACTTGCAAATTATTACTGCTTTTGAGTTCATGTACTTTGTTTTTAATATTTTTCTCTTTGAGAGAGAATACTCGGAAATTTAGTTACTGGCAAGTTATTGGATAATTTTTTAATGAACAGATCTGTTGACGGCGATATCTATTAACAGTATCTCATTAGATGAAGATGAAATGCTGTATTGACTTAGAGAGGCATAGATAGGTAGGTAGAAGTGGCAGATGGTCTTTAAATCATAGTAAATTGAAAGCTTTGAGGCCGTTTTTTTTCCAATTTTTGATTTTTGGAGTTATGATGTTCTTACAACAAACGAGCGGTCATAAAATTGGAGCTTTCTTATATACATTTCGTCTTCCAAGCTGAAATCTCTGCTGTATACAAAGCAGCAAAAACCTTACCCTTTTTGTTGATAGTCAAGCATCGTTAAAGGCACTGGCCTTAGCGCGCATCAATTCAAGTTGTGTTAAAGAACGCATTAGGTCGCTCTCGCTTATGCAACAAGTCCACACCAAACTTTGTTGGATCCCCGGCCACTCTGGAGTGGAGGGAAATGAAGGAGCGGATGAGTGTGCAATGAAAGGCTTTGAGCTTGAGTGGTCGAGGAACTAAGCATTCCTCTAAACGAACTGTATACTGCGATTGAATTGAGCGTAAACGCGGAAACCAATAGAAGGTGGTCTCTGACTACTAACTGCAGGGTCTCCAAAGCGTTCTGGCCAAAACTGAATCTCAAGAAGGACAAAATATCTGCTTGGATTCAACAAATCAACTATCAGCGACCTCACAGGTGCACTATTGGCACGCTAGCCAGTAGACTGGGTGTACCTGATAATGACTTATGCAGGAGTTGTGAAGATGAAGAAGAAATTGAGTGGGTATAACACCTCCTCTGTGAATGTCCTGCACTTCAAAGAAGCCGTGCCAAATATCTTGTCGATTATGTCTTTGAAGATCTGGGAAATTTGCAAAATGTTTCACTGGAGGGACCTGAAGTTACCTTCTCAAAAAAAAAATGAGTGGCTTAAGCAACATAGTTAGGGGATGAAAATCAAATGCAGGTATCACAATGAGCTTTAGGGCCATCGAGTGTCTTATCTTAGGCAAGCAACCTGAGTCACAGAACCACATAGGATCTTTCTTATACTATCTAATCACTGGAAAGTACTAAATTTCTCTACCTATTCCTATTATTTGTATATCTTAATGAGGAATATTTCTATGTAGAAGGTCCTAGTAAGCTATAATGCCCCCACACAAGCAAAGACTTGATGCCAAGCATATAAAGTATCAACTCCTTTCTCTGGAATATCGATTGAATAAAGTATTCACCTAAAAAAATGGCCTTACCTGTTGTGCTTGTGCCACGGCGGCCAATTGCAAGGCCATGCTGAAATCCATGGAATTAATGGCAGCACTCATATTGCTCAATTGACTGGACGCACTCAAATTATGTTGCTGGTGAACTGTGCGCATGTGACTGCTCAAATGCTGCTTCTTGGCACACACGAAAGTGCACAACGAACACTCGTATTGAGTCGGCTTGTGCAACGAGATGTGGTAGTTCATCTGCGACTTGCTCTCCGAGATATACGGACACAGTGGACACTTTTGCTGTTTGCACTTCGAGTTCAGCTGCTGCTGCTGTTGCAGTTGTTGTTGCTGCTGTGGCTGCGGTTGTGCCTGTGCCTGCGCATGCGACTGGGCAGCATTGCTAACACCCGGTGGCAGACGAGTAATTTCAATTTGATCATTTTGTTGCAATTGTTGATGCAATAACAAATCTTCGCTGCTGAGCCCAAGAGCAGCAGCTGCTGCAACGGCAGCGGCAGCCGAACCATTGCCGGTTGAATTTGCAGCAGCAGCAGCTGCGGCCTTGTAAGTGGCTGCTATATAGGCAGCGGCAGCTTGCTGCAGCTCCTGTGGTGTGGTGGCTGCGTTAGCGGCAGCGGTGCCGGCGAGTGGTGAATGTAATAGATGTTGCTCGTTTTTGTTATTGCTCATAAGTACCGAGTGACTTGGGGGACCACCGGCAATGCTGCTTATATGTGGCGGTTGTTGTTGCTGTTGCTGCTGCTGCTGTTGGTGTTGTTGTTGCTGTAAAGCTTTAAGTGTGAGCCCGTAGTTGGACTCGTTGGAGGCGCCATTGCCGAGTGGCCGGTAGATGGGCGGTGCATGGCGTTCGTTGGCGCTCGCGGTGCGATCAAGGGTTTCGATGCGTATGTCGCCAGCGTGTTTCAAGCGACAGTGCCGCTGTGAGTGGAAGAGAAAGAGAGAGAGGGAGAGAAAGAGAGGGTTAGATTAACAAATTTCAACGGAAATATCTAGTAACGTAAGTATAAAATGTAGATAACAGACAAGAGAGTTTAAAACAAAATTTAAATAAAATAAATATTTTTGCAAATAAATACTATAAAAACTTTTTTTGAATACAAAATATTGTATATACAAGCGCAAATGCTTGGACTAATAAAAATATTAAATTTGTATGCTTATTTATACCGCATTAATAGTTAGAAATAAAAATTTAAATAAATGAAAAATATTTTTTTGGATACATAGAAAAGCATATGAGAGAACGGGACACTTCCTCGGCGTAGACACTTAGAACCTTTGCTTTGACTAGCACTTTGCGGACGCAGACATGGATAAAATGAATTGCGATTTTTAGTTTTAATGCGCACCAAACACCTTTTACTAATTTATACATTTAACTGCTTGTCATAAAATTTGTGTTGAAATGAAAATATAAAGGTGTATACAATTTTGTGTGTTTTTTATATTAAAATATGCACCAAAGCCCAATTTTAAATGTTGACTTTTTTAATGATGAATTTATTGTGGTTTATGATACAAATTTAGCCAATAATGCGATATTTCGTAGATAAAAGTTGAATGAATTTTTTTAGTTCTAACCAGCAACCAACGAAACCGTTATAAAAAATATAAAAAAATTATTCAAAGTAAATGATTTCTTTTAAACCAGTTAATGCGCTTTACACCACACCCCTTTTACATCCCTTGGTTATTTGTACGCTGTTAATGCCATAAACAAAAGACAAAAATTTAATAAAATCGTCGTATATTTACCAGTGGGACGTTTACAATTTTTTATACAAACACAACAGTGGTTTCTATGATTTGTTAGGTGTTATTTTTTGTTTTGATTCTTGCGACGTGCAACAAAAGGACGCGACACAACGGGGATTCTCTGGCGCTAAAGAAAAATTATAACAATACTAAAAAAAGCAAATGTTGGAAAAGGGCGTCTGAAATTCTAAAACAAAAGGGCGGGTACAAAGAGAATGGAAATAGATTGCGAAATCTATCTCCGGCTGATTCGCTGAATTGATAGTTTAGAATTTAAAATTTGTTTTTTGTACTTTAACTCTCCGTTGGACACTGTTATTAAAACCTTCGGTTGGGTACCCGAGTCTGGCCTTTTTTCGTCCTGTTCTAGGGTCCTAGTTAAAGAGTTATATCCAGAAGACAATAGAAAATTAAATTTTAGGAAGCTACCTGCAAGCTCAAGTCGTTAGCTTTAATAGAAATTCGTTAAATTCACATCCAAGTCGAAAAAGGCAGTCTGGCCGGACCCAGATGTCCGACGGAGAGTTAACGGTGAAAAACATAATACTATACATAAAGTAGGCCAGGTAATAAGTCTTGTTAGTTGGTGTAAAATTTTAACAGCTTGATTAATACAAGGTGCGCAAAATTAATCATCCAATTTTGTTTTTAAATAACTTTTTTACTAAATAAAAAAATAATAATTTTGAAAGATGGAAATTCGACTGCTATGCGCTCCACTTTTTGTGAATTTTCCGAAAGGGTGATTAATTTTGCGCCACTGTTATGCACTGACAGTTTTAATTGTTGCGCAGTAGTTGCCAATTTCTTAAGTTAAATTAAATTAAGTTTAGACTTAATGTTCAAAATTAGATCATCATAACATAGATTTATTAGCATATAGATAATTTGTGGGTGACATACAAGATGTTTGGTCGAAGCTTATTATTTGTTTTAATCAATTGAATTGTCTACCAAATGGTTTTGTTTAGTATAACTGATTGGCACTAACAGACCAAGAGGTCGAAGTGCAAACCACCAATAAATCTAAATCTAATAGACCTGTTAGTGCGCTTATATCAAGCGAAAGACACAGGCACTGATTTTTTTAAATTCCTTTGAACATTTTTTTTCCAAATGTTATGATTTACATTAATAAAGATTTTCGAACTCTATTTTCCAGCGAATCAGCTGTTTATCTTACAATTACTGTAAATGAATTGAGAACTTTTAAATGTAAAATACAATTTGAGTAAAGCAGTAAACAAATGTATAAGAAATATTGAATAGTTTTCTTTATTAACACATTTTAATATTTTCCGCTTAACAAAACAAAATAAGACACTTCGAATCGAAGTTCATCTTGTTTCAAGCCGAAATAGTTCCCAATTCACTTTCATTAAATATCCCAGACTATCGGATATCTGCCCTTTATGTCGTTAAGCGAAATGGTAAAAATATATTGTTAAAATTCGAATGCAATCGTATAATGGAAAGAAATGGCAAATGTGTGATATGCTTTGGGGTTACGATTAGTACATATACCGAGTAAGTATAAAAATACCTGGATGACATGCTTCCAATTTGATACTTGATGACAATGACCGCAACGATACGGCGACGGTTCACGCCGCTCGCTGTCGTTTACTAATAAATTACTACAATTGTTACTCTGACTTTGATTTGGATTTTGTGTATTACTGAAATTGCTAGTCGTTGCATTTGCCGAAATACATGACGATGCCGAGGGCGGTGACAGAGTGATCACATTGGAGGCATAAAGAGCTGATGCTGCCGTCGCCGTCGCCGCCGCCGCAGTAGCCGACTGAGTCGAGCTTAATAACAAATTACATGAAGATGATGATGCACCACCACTGTTGCCAGCAGTTGTGCCACTGCTAGCTATTGTTGTTGCTGTAGTAGTAGGTATGGAAGTATTGCGATTTAAACTAGTAGTAGTAGTAGTAGAATTATTAGAACCAAACATAAGACCACCAATACATAGACTATTATTATTATCACTATGAGTACCAACGATACCACCACCACTACCGCCACCACCACCAATATAGGCGATAGCGCCACTATGATTGCTGGAAATAGATGAAGCACCGATGAGACCCATTTGTATATGATATGGATTGCTAGCGCACTTTGTTCCCACGGATGCAGTAGTAGAACTGGTAGGAGTAGTAGGAAGTGTAGTTACTGTTATGGCACTGGGTGTGTTGGGTGCGGCATCAGCACTTGGCGATGAGTGTAATGAAGATGTACCAATTGCTTCGGCTGCCGTTACCGACGACACTGCGCTTGTGGGTGAACCAAAGCCACCGTCAATTGTTCCATGCAAAGGTGCTGTTGCACTGTTGTGTTTCGTAACTGTCAATGCACCCTTTACCAAATTTTTATTGCTATTATTGTTATTAGTATGACCACCGACACCAAAACTACCACCATTGTTGTTGTTGCTGTTGGTGCTGATTGTAGGCGAATGCAGTTGATTGCGTAGCGTATGTGTAGATGATGTGTAAGTGCCGCGCGGTGAGGTTAACAAGTGTTGCAACGATGACGCTGATGTGGCCGAACCGACCAAACCAACACCACAAACATTGCTGCCGCCAGAGGAGTTGGGAGAAGATGATGTCGGTGACGACGTCGCTAAATTAGTTAGGGTTATGCTACTATTGTTGTTGCTGTTGCTGTTTTGTTTGGGCGACGTCGGCCTTTTGGCACTTGCCTCGTTTTGTGTCGCTTTCTGCTCACCGTGCTCTAAAATAGAAGCGGTTGCTTTGGCTGGACTCTTGCCGGCGAGCGTCAATGCCAGACAGCTGAGTGGTGAGTTCGGCGGTGCGCCCTGAATTGCCTGTTGCAACAGACCGGCTGAAATTATGGAATGTTGTTGTTGTTGTGGATCATTATTATTTGCTGAAGAATTCGAGTTGGGTTGCTGTGGTTGCTGCTGGGAAAGGCACATTGCGGCGAGAACTTTGTTCATGTAGATATTTGGATTGACGGCCACTTGAAGTGGTGTATTGTGTTGTTGCTGGGAATTCGCCGACTTGGGCGAAGTGGTTGCTGTCGCTGTTACTATAGGGTAATTGGTATCCTGGTAATGTATCTTGACATGGGCGAGCACAGCATCGCGATTAGCATGACTGGAAGAGGAGAGAAAAGATATACCATAAAACGGTTAAATTTTATAAAAATTAAGAAAAAATTGTTAAACGCAATAAAAAAAGATTAGACTAAATAAAATTAATAAAATAAAATAAAATAAAATAAAATAAAATAAAGAAAAAAATAAAAATAAAATAAAATAAAATAAAATAAATAAAAAATAAAATAAGTAACCAATAAAATAAAATAAACAAAAAATAAAACGAGATTAAAAAAAAAATTGTATAAAATTACAAAAATGAAATGAATCAAGATATTAGATAAAATAAGATAATTTAAAATAAATTTTAAAGTAAATAGGTAATTCAATAACCAAGTTCAAAAACCTTAAATGAGAAAAAATATATTATTTTATATCAAGATCGGTAGTTAAAATAAGACAATTTAAAATAAATGAAAGTAAATAATTAAACAACCAAATTCAAAACGTTTTAGACAATAAAAAATGTATGATTTTATGGCAGAATTTGTACCACAATTTAGTGAGAAATATTTTATAAAGATACAAAAAAAAAAATTTTTAAAAAATATAGAAAAAAATTAAAAAAAAAATTAAAATCAAACCAAATTAAAAAAATAAATAATAATTTCAGAACAAAAACAAAAATTAATTAAAAAATTAGAAAAATAAGACTATTTAAAATAAATGAAAGGTCAACAACCAAGTTCAAGAAACTTTAAATAAGGAAAAAGTATAATTTTATATCAGAATTGTTGCTACAATTTAGTGAGTAATATTATAGATTAAAAAAACAAATTAAAAATTGAAATAAAGTAAAAAATAAAATCAAATAAACAAAAAATAAAAATAAAAAAATATAAAAATTAGATGAAATAACACAATTTAAAATAAATGAAAGTAACAAATTTAACAATCAAGTTCAAAAACTTTAAACAATAAAAAATATATGATTTTGTAACAAAATTGGTGCCAAAATTTAGTGAGAAATATTTTATATAAACACAAAAAAAAAAAATTATTGTATCAAATAAAAATGCAAACTTCAATATGTTTTAGAAAACTTTTTTGCACTCACCGAAAACTGCACTTGCGGCACCGGTAGAATGTTTTCTTCTCGTTACCCTCCTGTCGGACATCTGTAACCAAGTCATCGCTTGGCTTCATTAGTGGCGGTGGCGAACGCTTCACAGCTGAAATGGTTACCGAAGGCGTAATCATTGCTGCCTGACCATGTTCCTGGTCTTTCTGTTGATGGTGCTGTTGTGCCATTGCAGCGTTCATCATTGTAGCCAACAGCGGCAGACGTATGAAACCATCTGATAACTGATCGCCTCCACCATTGCTACTGCCACCATTATTACCACCGTTAGACTTGGATGATATCGGCTCCAGAGTTATATCCTCCTTTATACCGTTCAAATGAGTGGAGGTCAAGGCATTGGGTCCCACACTCTTATTGAAGTCGTTGATAAAAGATAGCGAAGCCACTTGGTTAGGTGTCATCTCACCCGACTTCATTAGCTTAGGATCGCCATCTTCTTCGGTCACCTTCATCAATGTGATGTATTTGTTATATTTGGTGTAATTACGACGCCCAGTTTCATCGTTCATCAGGACACGCGCATTCTTGTGACTGGGATCACGAATGGTCTTTAGGCGTATATGCTTGGTGATATCCCAACGCCAATTGGAGCGATACGAGCAGAGCGAGCATTCAAATGGCTTCTTATTCAAATGACCGACGATGTGTACGTGAAAACGCGAAGCTGTCGAGGCCCAGAATGAACAATGCGGGCATTTGTAGACTTTTTTCAAAGAAGAATTGGCAGCTTCTTCTTCTGGCGTCATCTTTTTCGTTACCTGTAGAGAGTGAAAGTTTCAAATTTCATTTATACTCAACTCTCAAGCTGGCTGCTAAGCGCGGTCGAGAGACGTGGTGAAATTCTACTAACACTAGAAAATGTTGCCTTCAACTCACCTCACCATAACCTGGTGCCGTTTCAACGCCGTAGTAACTGTTCTCTTCACAAGTGGCGCTGCTTGCGCCATTCCCGCTACTTCCCGATGATTCCGCGGTATTATTTGTTTGCCCGCGGATTTCCGAGCACTGACTACCTTCGCGTTGTCCCCCTTCACCACCTGGCATTTTATTCCAAATAAATACCCGATTTTCCATAGGATGCTGGTCGTTAGTGGAGTCAGCGCCACCAGCACGGCCAGCGCTACTATCACCAGAGAGCGAATCGTACGAGTCATTGCCACAGCGACTTGCTTCGGTGCACTGTTTGAGGTGATTCAAAAGATCTGCTGACGATTTGCAACGATGGCGACAATGCTGACAACGCGTAGAACCAGTTACACTTAGATTCAGTGCTGAATGCGACTGTCGATCGTCGTCCTCGGCAAAATCAATTTCTAAGCGATCGTCTGCATCATCTTGCTCTTCCTCAACATCATCTTCGGCGATAGCTGCGAAATTGCATGTTTTGCGGTGGATTATCGACTCCGATAGGCACTTAGCCATATGACCGCAAGGACAGATGAGATTCTCGCTTGGGCCCGCCAAGGCAGAGGATTTCAATTTGTCGAAGAAACTGCCACCCGGTGTGGGTTTCTTTTGCAGCAAACTACGCGAAGCGTGACTCGAGGTGGACGCAACGGTGGGCGTGGGTGATAGTTGGGCGGCGTCTGCCTTCTCGAGAGGCTGCAACATCTCAGAAATTTGCTTGTCATTGAAAAACATGGAAGCGATATCAGTGAGGGAGCTGCGCGATGCCGCGAACTCTTTGGAAAGATTCATAATGCTGTAAGGTGGAGGGATAAGCGTAATATTTTAAAAGTAAAAAATTATTAGTAATTATTCTTTGAATTTTAGGAATTTTATAAATCACTAGTTCGCATGCTCACCTTGGTACGGTATTTTTCGGTATCGGAATGAGATTCGGTATGGGCCGCTTTGCCTTTGGCGTTTGTGATACATTAACGCTGTGATTATGCACCGACGATGTGTCCGAAGAGCCTCCTTTCGCTGACAAATCGGTCGGTTCATCGTCGTCGTATTTGCCACGTTTGCTATAAGGCTCCGCCGTCATTAATGCTTCATCATACTCATCGAGATTGTTATTATTGAAATGATCTTCCAATAAATCTGCAGAATCGCTCAGGAAATCTTCGCACAAATCAGTACCACCCACCTTGTTGCGTCGTCGTGCCAGCGACATACCCGCCGCATGTCCCACCGGCGGCACATGGTGATTCATTTCGTGCACTGTGAGCGATTGTTTGATGTCGGCTGTGAAATCACAGGCGGCACATTTGAATGGACCTGCACCACCATGATTTTTCATGTGACGATCGAGATTCCATTTATAAGGTGTACGAAAATCACAAGTGACACATTTGATCATAGGCATGGAGTGATACTTGACGTGTTTGCTGAAGCGCGCTTTAATGTGTGTCACATACGAACACTTTTCACAGCGGAAGAATTTTGTCTTGCAATGTTCGTCCAATTCATGGTCGACCAATTGAGCGCGGAAGAGTGTGGTGAAATCGCAAAGGCTGCACTTAAGCAGTCTATTCTGTGTGGGCTCATCTCCAACATAGGTTAGCGAAACGCCGCTGGAGTGCAAAGCAGCCGTAGTGGCAGCTTCAGCGCCATGCACAGACGACACCGAATCGGTGGGTGATGGTGAAAGCTCAACGCTGCGGGTATGTGTGGTAAGCGGCTGCTGATGTGCGGGTGGCAATTGGAAAGCCGTATGACTGCTAGTGGTGCCAGCGCTGTTTGACGAGGCACTAGCGTTGTTGCTGGTAGCTGCATTGATCGGCGATTGATGGCGTTGTGTTTCAGATGCTGCCGCGGCAGCAGCTGCTGCGGTCGCTGCTTGAATTTCTTGTTCGTAGACGTTCTGTGCTTGCTGGCGGGCTTCTAGATCGCGTTCCCGTTGCGCCTGTAATTCACGCTCATAGACAACGGCGAAGAGCGATTCGCGCTGCAGTTCTAGCTCGCGTTTGACCTGATGGGAAAGTGTTATTTATTTTTATTGAAAAATATCGATTGCGTTTCATATAAAAATGTGTATACATAAATTAATTTCCTATTTGCAAATATTATATAAAAAATTCAAAAAGTATTTAATTTTTTCTAAGATAAAGTAATATACACATTGTTAAAAATATGATTTATCGAGGAAAATTTAAGAGTTATGAACGTAATAGTTTTTCATTTCGTTGAAGATTCATTCAAATATTGAGGATTGTGCAATATAAAAATTATATTTCGGTATTTCAAATAGTTTTATTTTTGTCTGCTTTATTAAATATGGGCTAATCATATATATATTTTATATAAAATATATAAATATAATATATATATATATTTGGCTAATTTGCAACTCTATCGAGTTCTCTTCCCACCTCCAACAATTCGATATAAACTTTTTCACTTCACTTCAAGTTATCGTTATTTTAAATGTCGTACACAAGTTTTTCTCTCAACTCACCTGCTCATAAGTTGGCATCTTCGAAACGGTATCGCCCATACCTACATTGCCACCGCCACCACCACCGCTGATCTCACCCTGTGCGCCGCCCAAGCCGACGCTTTGCTCCAGCTTCCGTTTGCGTGCCTCCCGACTCATACCTCGTTTACCACGCGGCTGCCCGTGCCCACCGGCCACACCGTCGGTGCAGCCGTGCACCATTTTCATGTGACGCACCAACTTTTGGAAGTGTCGTGAAGCATACAGACACAGCTTGCATTTGTTGATGACAATTTTTTCGCCATGCACATCTCGCAGATGTGTCAAATGATAACGCGGATTCTGTGTGAAATAGGTGCAGTAGCTGCAGCTGTAATTGCGCTTGATTTTACATTGCGGCAGACCCTCGTCCTTCAGCTCCATGGCCTGCTGTTGCGCTACCGCTGAAGCAGTTGCAGCCGCGACTGCTGCACTTTGTTGCTGTTGTGTGGCATTTTGATGTTGCTGCTGCTGCTGTTGAAGGTGATATTGTGCGGCTGCGGCACGGTAACGTTCCAATTGTTCCAGTGCACTATTTGATAAGTTAGTGGTGCCAATCGACTGCTGTTGTTGCAGCGGCGAAGGGCTGCTATGTTTGTTGCTGTTGATATTGTTGTTCGTGGAAGCGGCACCCTGATCCAAATATAATTGATTGCCACTGACAACGCTGCGTACTATAAGCGTGTCGCCGGAGCGTTGAACCATCGAGGGCAGTTCCATAACTTGGTGTTTTTAGCCAAGCTTATTGTCGGACATGCGCCAATCAATGCGGACCCGAATACCTTCTGCTGCTGTTCTGCAACTGCAAATAATAAAAACAGGAATAACGCAGTAATTAGTACGATTTCTGCACAAACAATCAGGATGAAAATAAAAATTTGCTGCAACTTGATTAATTTCGACAAAGCTCTTTAAAAATAAAGATTTATCCACACGTTTGCTTCGTCTTAAATAAGCGCAATTAAATAATTTTCTTCACTTCTTCACTAGTACGTAATGAAAATTTCTTTGGCCCAAATCTTGGCTCATGCGATAGGTTCGAGTTTCTTCGAGGCAAGTACATATTTTCCATACCAAGGTGAATCCAGCTGAGTAGGCGCGCATAAACAACGGCTAAGTAGATTTCTATTGGATTGCCAGCTGTTGAATGCCGGCAAAGTTGGACGCCGGCGCAAGTGTTTATTTATTTGAGTGCGAGTGAACAACAAGTGAGCAAATGTGTTTGTGTGCGAAACAGCTGAGTGCTTATTGATTGTTGTTTTTCAAATAACAGTGAAGCGAATAACGCCTTGGATTTATTTTTTGCGAATTTTAGAAATCGGCGCCGTCAATATGAATAGGGAAGGAAATCTTTGTGTATTTTTAGGTATGTAAATAAAAAGGGTGAATGTTCTACAAAAGAATGGACTGAAATGGAATGAGCATTGCCCAAATTATTGATTTCATATATGCATGTAAATATATTTAGTTAAATGGCGGCAAATCAAAACGAATTTTTGTCGTAGTGAAAACTGGCCATTGGAAGAAGTTATAGGCAAATTTTAATGAAATTTTGTTTACTAAAGGACAAGTATGATAAACATACATACATACGATAGAAAAGCCAAAACTATATTAATGGACGCAGTGAAGGGTTAGGGGACCTTAGGGATAGAGAACCCTTTCGAGAGCTTTATTTGATTTTCGTGAATTTTTACGAATTTTACTATTAATGCAAAGTAAGAAATTAGCGTAATAATCATTATTTTATTTATTTTAAACATAAAAGCTTAAATGGTTGTCGTAAATGATTGAGAACGAAAAAATGTGGTTAAAGAATATTTAACAATCTTTGCTGATTTTGTTCAGATTTGACATTTTATATTTAAATCATAGTAACAGCTTTGTGCTTGAAGTTGAAAGCCTCCTACATCGCCTTAAGAATTTTGGAAGAATGGACCCTTTGTGAGTCGCAGGGGCTGGGTTACATTTCTTCTTCCAGATTGGCCCATCCTGAGTTTTGGATAAACGACATAACATAACATAACATAGCATAAAATAACATAACATACCATAACATAACATAACACAACACAACACAACATAACATAACATAACATAACATAACATAACATAACATAACATAACATAACATAACATAACATAACATAACATAACATAACATAACATAACATAACATAACATAACATAACATAACATAACATAACATAACATAACATAACATAACATAACATAACATAACATAACATAACATAACATAACATAACATAACATAACATAACATAGCATAACATAACATAACATAACATAACATAACATAACATAACATAACATAACATAACATAACATAACATAACATAATATAACATAATATAATATAACATAATATAACATAACATAACATAATATAATATAACATAATATAACCTAATATAATATAATATAATATAACATAACATAATATAATATAACATAATATAATATAATATAATATAACATAATATAATATAATATAATATAACATAGTATAAAATAACATAACATACTATAATATAATATAACACAACATAACATAATATAACATAATATAACATAACATAATATAACATAACATAACATAATATAACATAATATAATATAATATAATATAACATAACATAATATAATATAACATAACATAATATAACATAATATAACATAACATAACATAACATAATATAACATAATATAACATAACATAACATAACATAACATAACATAACATAACATAACATAACATAATATAACATAACATAACATAACATAATATAACATAGCATAACATAACATAATATAACATAACATAACATAACATAACATAACATAACATAACATAACATAACATAACATAACATAACATAACATAACATAACATAACATAACATAACATAACATAACATAACATAACATAACATAACATAACATAACATAACATAACATAACATAACATAACATAACATAACATAACATAACATAACATAACATAACATAACATAACATAACATAACATAACATAACATAACATAACATAACATAACATAACATAACATAACATAACATAACATAACATAACATAACATAACATAACATAACATAACATAACAGTGCATAACATAAGATAATAAATGAGTCAATTTCATATCGTTCATTTATTTCAAAAGTGTCCACTAAAAACACCAAAATGTTGAGAAAAACTGCTCCAAAGTTTTCAATTTATTATGCCTTTCTAAGTAAAAGTAGAGATAAATTTTCATCAATAGATGACCCATCAATTTGTGGCGATTGCGGTCATTCCTGCAAACTTATCTCAAATAAGTTTTGCTTTGGAATATGACATTGATCGTATCTGAGCGATATGTACATATGTACTGTAACAATTTTTATTTTGAATTAATAGTTCATTTTAAAAGGCTTCTGTAAATGATCGACGCTAAAAAACAAATTTCCTGTACTTTTTCAGCTTTCATATCCGAATTAGAGGCCAGGCCTGACCAACTGACCACTAGTTGTTATGCCATATATACATACATATGCACTCATCTAGGGCCATGCACCAGCCTTAACTGCGACAATTTCAATAAGGAAAATGAATATTATGCAAAAAAAAAAGCCAAAGGACCCTGAAGGGCAGATAGTCGGTAAAGGCTGAAGAAAATGTACTGTGAAGTTGTTGGAAAAATACTTGCACAAAGTGGCGAATATTGCGCAATAATGGTAATGGAAGATAATGCAGCGCAGTTTGATGAGTAAATGCTGTAGAAATAATGTCGAACGGCTGAAGGCTGAAAGTTGGGGGAAAGATAAAGCGAGTGGAGAGTACAGCAATGTAGTTGACATATTGATAGCAAGGGGAGTGGAGAGTACAAGTAATGTATTGCTAGCAACGTCGGGGATACTTATAACCAGTGCTCGATATTGAGGAGCGACCGAGGCATGCTGTTGTTGTGCTTTCTGTACCTACATATTTACTTGATATACAATATGTAAACTGCCTTTCTCCTGCTACGTCCGTGTTGGCTTTTAAATGCGGGACTTTTAGTCACAGACGCTTTGTGCTGGCAGTGCTTAAAAAAACAATAACACACTTTGATGATGACAAAGGCAATAATGCCAACACGCACATACACAGATACATAGCGTAACACACCAACACTTACAAATATGTACTACGCACACTAACCCAGTGGCAAAGGACTTAATTATTGAAGAAGTAGATGGATTTGTAATGGTTTCTGGGGCAAGTACCAAGGAAATTGTTCCTTTTTTAAGCAGAATATTTTTTCTTTTAGTTGTTAACAAAAATGACGATATTGAGTTAAATAATTTCATTAGCATAGCACAATAAAACGTATAGCCCATCAGCTATTTATTTAAATGCAAACATTTGTATGCCTTTAATGAAAACCCTGCTACCAGCTATTACGATTTGCTGCTGGGATGTGATTGAGCTCGTAATAAAAATGACGGCAACAACAATTACGAACGAGAAGTAAAGATAACTGTGCAAAGGATAAGAGACGAATTCATGCATTGTTTGCTTGGCTGTAGGCAGCAAGCAGCAAACAGCAGGAAGCAAAGACAAGGGCAAAAAAATTATAAAAAACGAAAATGAAATAAAAATGATGACAAAAGCGAATGAACGTTGAAACTTTAGTGAAATTAGTATACAACTAACTGAGGCACGTCCTCATGCAGATGAGCGAGAAACGGCAAGGTCGAGCCAACGTACGAGTAAATGCGCAGAGATGATGATGCCTTCGAGATGACGCGAAAGGCCATTAAAGCGAGTGAGCAAGCAAGAAAATGCAATAAGAAGCTGAGAGTAGGGACAAACAAGGGACACAAACGGTATTATGCCGTTTTTAATGTAGCTGCTGATGTGAAGGAACGTATGTTAGGTTAGCAGGAGCAATATTTAATGCTGGCATGCAAAGAGAGGAGGGGACAAGGGGCAATCAAATGAATATAAAACAGTGAGGGCTGCGAAATACGCACACAACCACACAAGCACCTGCATATAGTATCAGTGTGAAGATACTTTGCGGGGTGAATCTGAACCGGTGAATCAAGTTTGCGTTTCGGTAATGCTTACCATTCGACCCGTAAAAATTTGGAGCATAAATCTTGCAGATGAGGTGACGCCTAAATATAGCGTAAAGTATTTGGCCCAATACACGTAGAAGGTGACGAGTACAGCATCAGGCACAATAAGCAGCTGCTAAGTCACTGCAATGTCGATGATATTTTAAGATTTATCAAGCCGCAGTGCAAGCCAAAACGGACATCCCTCACAACACCAGAGTCACAGTTGTGAACAACCAGAAAAAAAGGAAACGATGTTCCATTTCGTCTGTAAATGCCCTGCCTTATGGAAGGCGAGAATGCCAACTCTGGGCAAACCACTGTTCGAGAATCTCGAACAACTGTCTGGCTTAGACGTCAACAACCTAATAAGGTTCTCAAATCGCCCAGACTGGATATAGCCAGGTTATAATTAACTGTTAAAAATGTTGGTAGCGAATATGTGGCAAAAAATGGTGCGGAAGCGCTAGTTGGATTCTGAATGAATCACCACTTTAACCAACCAACTAGCAACGCATCAGATGGGCAGGCCACAACATCCGTAAGGGTGACGACAAGACACAAAAACTTCTGCTGGACTACAAATCTTTAAGCTTAGAACCCCTTAACAGACCAAAAACAACATGGCGGCATAACTTTAGCGAGGACCTGAAAAAATTAGGCCTCAAAAATTGGAAATCTCTAGCGCTGGATCATGTTGAATGGAGGAGATTGCGGAGGCAGGTAAAGCCCACCCCGGGCTGTAACGCTATTGTAAACTGCTTCTCTCGTGTCACGAGTAGCAACACTTGTCTTTAGAGCGCAAAAAACTTCATACAATCTTTGAAGAACCTCCCACGCCAGAAACATTCGAAGCGGTCGAAGGAAAATTCATATGCGGCGAGCGACCTAGTGGCTGAGGTTATGAAAGAGATGAGGCGTTGGGAAAGACTGCCACACAACAGCGGCGGCTAATCGCCTTTCTTTTCCGCGAAGTAATATTTGATGGTAGTCCCACGGCGAGAGGTGATGGAAATAAACAGGCTCAGCCTGGTTTCAGACGGCCACTTGAGAGTAGGAAGGTAACTTGAAGCGCTAGAATGCCTGTGAAAAAAAGACATATCACGGCCATGATTGTTGTAGCATCATAAAGATTTCTGATGAATGTATGGGGAATGCTGCTGGAGTGACAGTCCTTGGCCGGATAATGATAGATAAATTCGGGTCGTTTGGATAAGTTGTGAACTCTTGCCGCTATGTTCTGAATCCCTCAAATTGAACGAAAATAAGTTATGGTACCATTTTTGAAAGAATATTAAGAGTCCCCAAGACTTAATCTCTATCGATTATTACAACAGTGGTCTTAACGTAATCTATAAGTAGATTGATGACAGTTTTATTTCTATTAAATATATTGCAATTTTTCTAATCTAACAAAGCGCCCTATAGAGATGTACAGAGCGTATTGCATACACCTCGTCTGTGGAATTTAGTATTACCTTCTAAATATCGAAAAAATGTTGCAGCGTGGGATTATTGGCACTGCCTAAATAGACATCACCATGTAAAATTTACTATTTTCTTATAAACGAAATGGCAACGAAAAGAAAGCGATTGAGTCATATTTTTTAACCCAGTAGAAGCACACCAATTCATTACTAGTGAAATTCCCTGCAGGGGGCTTTGATGCGTTTACACGCACATTTCTAAAAACTTGGTGGAATATTTGCGTGGCTGTGCAAGAGTTCCAAATGTGTTGGCAACACGAGTGAGTGGCCTACTAAAATACGCTGCAGGGACAGCTTTTGGCTCTAATGTTGCTGAAGGTTAGAAAGAGAGCAGCAACAGAATATTTCTGTTCTTGGAAGGCAGGAAACGTGACGGTTGTCTGATTTCTGGGTCAATGCTGACAACTTGCGCCAACATTAAATGAACCAGCGGATTGCAGCAGCGTCGGTCCTGCGATTAGTAACTGTACTGACAGAAGTGGCAAAAAAGTAGTAGTAAAAAAAAAAAAATTGAGTTAATTTGCAGCAAGCAAAAGCGAAATCGAAGCAACAGGGGTAGTCAAGGTTTTAAGCATGGTAGTCACCGAAAATCTAAATGAATTTAAGCTTTAAGGATTTTTTGCTGAAGTGATGCTTAGAGACCTTTTGCTGGCGTGAGCTTCAGGCGGCAGCAATAAAAGGCTGAAACAGCAATAAAAGACACGAAGAATAAGAAATAATAAAATAAATAAAGTAGCAACAATAACCAAGAGGATGTGGAATAATATTCAAATGAGCTATATATTCATATACAAGGTGGCGCAAATACACAGATAGGAGTTTGGAAATTGAACTTTCTTCATCATGTGTCTATTGCAGTGCTGCCAAAAGGTTCTTGAAATAGCACCCGAAGATATAGAGCTCCATCTGTTCTGCGCTTTTCTAAGAAATAAGTTGTGCAATTCCCCTTTAACAACAGCCTGGGGGATGCCGATGGCCGGGTAGTAGGTCTCTCAGACCAATTCAGTTCCCTTCCTGAAAAGCTTATCACTAATTTCATTTCTCTCTTTATATTCGGATGTCCTGAAACCCAGATCAGAGAAATATTACCTTGATCGCGGCTTGGCTATCGGAAAAAATTTTAATATCCACCTCGCTTCGCTTCAGATTTTTTCCTTGTTCGAATTCTGCGTACTTGGACTGATTGTCATGGCACGACCCTCAAACTCCAGTGCACGCATAGAGAGATCTGCCCCAAGTTCAGAGAAATACGGTGTTAACTGCCCAAAAATGTTATCATGTCCCTTAATGATTCATCACTGCTAACTGATAATGCACGATAGCAATCAAGTAATGCAAGCATGCAGCATGCAGTTCAATCAAATGGGGACTTGAACTGGGCAGCGTGGCATACAAATAGAAAAGCAATGAAGCGCGTAAGGTCAAAATAAAGATTTCCATCGTTCATCAAAATCATTTTTGTTTATTTAGAAAATAATTTTAAATTATTAATTTAGCACCACCTTATATGTATTGTATGTATAAAACCTGCAACAAATCGGGCTGCATAAAGACGAACTCAAAATTTATTGTAAAAATAAACATTTTTGCTATATAATTTGACCTGCCGATGGCTTTGACTGAGGCAATTACCAAATTTGCATGTTTTTTTCTACTACAAAGCTTTCGATTGGTGTTTATCAAACACTTACGAATCCATTAAATAGTAAATATTCAAATCAGCAACTTTCTTCATTTCCCATTGCTGCTATAAGCCGGAATACGAGTTTTATGCTTTTATTTTTCGCTTGGGAAGACTGCCACACTCTACTGCTAATGAAAGGCCAATCAAAGAATGGGCCTGGGACCAGTTTTCTTAAGAGACTTTCTCAATGTCAACTACTGGATAATAGCACACACATACATACATTTGCATATTTAGTTAAAGTGCACAATGGTGAGCGAAAAATTTCTAGCTAAGCGACGATTATTTTAAATTTTAAATATTTAAAATTCAAGCTGAGGAAATCACTGACCATTAGCCTTGACAGACATTTGCTTGAAGTATTATTCCGTTTTTCTTTGGGGGGGCGAATTTTTGATTCCACTTTTGAGCGGGTGGCGTGGTTCAAATATCTTGGAACTTTTATCTCTGCGGAAGCAACATCCAAACAAGAAGTTAGTGCGAGGCTTTAAGTGGGGAACTTGAGTTTTCTTTTCGCTACACAAGACTCAAGATTCCTTGTTTCTTTCTAAGCACACGAAGCTGAAACTCTTCTTCCTCTTCTTAATTGGCGCGATAACCGCTTACGCGATTTCGGCCGAGTTTAACAAAGCGAAGCTGAAACTCTATAAAACAATAAATAGGCCTTGCATTAATTAAATTCTAAAAGCTGGCAGATGCGTAAGGCGGATGAAGAAAGGCTTAACATATTTGAGTGAAAAATCGCTTCCTTGGACCCATGCGTATGGATCCCGTCAACTAGCGCCTAAGTTAGAACAATGAATGCTTAGCTGAGCTAAACGACACTGACTACATAAAGTTTCAGCCTCTTAAGTGAGCTGGACATGTTCTGAGGATGGATCCAAATGAAACTGCAGAAAAGATCTACTATAAAAAGCTGTATGTGCCTTATAAAAAGGATCGCCCAAGGAAAATTTGGATTGCCACAGTAAAAAGTGACGCCAAGATCTTTGAACTGAAAAGCTGGACGATGTCTGTAAAGTAATGAAATTCTTTGCCGAAGCTATAGAGGGAGGCCACGGGTAAACCCGGACTGTCACGCCAAAAATGATGGTGATGAAATACAATAATTATATACGCAGTATTGTGTAGACAACCTTGATAGGACTCCAGCTTCCATTCTCTCTAGCCAACGGCTTTTGTCATTTGCGAAGTAATTCTAAAATATGTAGTGAATTATGGTAGAAATGCGCTTACAGGCAAAAACTTGTTATAGCGATTTAAATTTTATTTATGAATCTAAGCAATTCATGTTTGCCTCGTGATAAATTGGACTTTTGATTTTGCGAAATAATGGAAATAGTTGCCCTAGTGGTTAAAACGCGAGCTGAGCAGCTAAGAAGGAATGAAAAAACATTAAATTAACGAGACTAGTCGCATGGTCTCGTAATAAAACTCAAACAGCTCAAACCTAAGTATGCTTGTGTTTAAAGGTGCATACAGTCAAATCGCGATATAATGGAGTTGAAAATAATGGACAAATAAATATAGAAAAATCTAGAGAAATTTTAAGAAAATTCGTAATAACATTTCTTTATTTTTTTTAGACTGGCCACATTTCGCTGCAGCTCAATCTGATATGAAGTTAATGGAAAAGTAAATTGAACTATTTTAGTCACAGCTTCGCTAAGAAAACATATTTTTTAATTCGACCTTGTTGTTGTTGTTGCTGTAGCAGCATACAATATTAGGAAGGTAGGTAGGCGAAATGGTTGATGTACATATATCAGTCTGGTACTTGCCAAGTTGTAATAAAGCCCCGTTTTGATACTATTTTGAGATCTTCCACGGGCAGATATCTACAGCCAGCCAGAGCTGTTGATGTAATGGCGAAGATTGATGGTATTTCCTTACAGCAGTTGACCATGTGGATCTGCACCATAGCGCCGTCAGTGCTTTGATCACAGTTTGACTATCAGAAATAATGTTAATATCTCTCTGGGAACCAATTATTTCCATTCGTTTAGTTAATATATGTTTCGAATTTGAGCTTAATCGGATCAAAAATAAGATTTTTCGAGATCTAGCGGAAATTCTAGCGATTTTCTTCTAATTGGCTTGTAGACAAACTTATTCCATGAGTGAGAATCGGATGGCTACATTTTCAGGTCGGTGCGCAATGTAAGTAGCAACTTCTGATAATACAACTGTAGATTAGAAAAACTAGGTTGACCAACACTGGTCGCACCCATACCAGAACTAGTCCCACACAGACCACGACTAGTCCCTAATTACCAACTTTTGATAACCGGACTGTACATTAGATTATCTAAGTTGACCAACACTGGTCCCACCAAGACCAGAACTAGTCCCTAATTGACAACTTTCGTTAACAGATTGTATATTAGATTAACTAAGTTGGCCAGTCCTTGTCCCTAAGTACCAGTTTTACCAGTTTTGATAACAGGACTGTAGATTAAAATAACTAGGTTGACCAACACTGGTCCTACCCAGACCAGAGGTAGTCCCTAATTACCAACTTGTGATACCCTGACAATTTTGGGGTTTTGTATACCGTTATTTAAATAATAGTGCATCAGTTATGCAGAAGTTATAAAACTAAAATTCGTTGCACAAACACTTTTCTCGTTTGAAATTTATGTCAAAATCGATTTTTTGCAAATGACGCATTAGCGCATTACCTAATGGTTTTTCATTATACCACGATTTTTCATACCAAGGTTTTACTGTATATTTTGATACAAACCAAAATTCACACGTACAAACATTTATGTAACCAACAGCTTCCCAACAACAGGACTCCTAGAAATTAAACAACTTTCTTTGGAAGTAATTAAGCGATCGGCTTACATATTTAAACATTCCACTTACACATACATACACTTGTACATTTATTTGAAATGTAATGAAAACCTCAAATATGCACACAAATTTCTGTGTCCACACAAATACATACAAAATAATGTAAGCCCTTTAATTTTGTAAGTCCTTTGGGTGCTATTTTTCTGAAATGCCATCTAATGCCATAATTATTTGTCGGCTTCTTAGCGCAACCGCGCGCATACGGCTGAAAATTTAACAAAACATACATTTTACACACTCGCACACACATAACTTTTACATAATCGTACACACGTACTTATACATAGTCGTTTATATGTTTGTATGTATGGAATGTTCCATTTATTGCACTTATGAATATTCGTACATTCGCTTTGCCAAATATTCAGCAAAATGAGTGGCGCATAATTTGTTTTTGGTTTGTTTTTTTGGGATAACAATGTTACTATGTATGTATAAATGCTGCAATCATGAATGCTAAAAATATATGTATGTGTGTGTGTGTACTCAAGCAACAAGCGAATAATCATGGGAGTCAGCTATGGTGGGCGAGTGAGTTTAGTTACATACACACATACATACATAAACACATATATGGAAACCTTTCAAGTAAGTATTTTAAGCATTTGTATGCTACTAGCTTTGCATGTGTAAGTACATTAGGGTGGGCCGATTTACATCGAACGATTTTTCTGGAATAATTTTTTTTCATCTCCTAGCAGATTCAGATTCTTTATAGAATTCTAGGAAAAAAAGTCTACTAGAGCAAAGCTTTAAAGACAATTTCAACCAACCCAATTATAAAAGAAGCTATCTTTAATTAATACCAAAATTGAGAGAGTCACGACAATTGAGAGAGAGAGTCTAAGGCAGAAAAAATGTACTTCCCTTAGAAATACAAAGGATATTGAACCAACTTAGTTGTAAATGTGTTGGTAATTTAAAGAAAAAATTTATGATAAGAAAAATAATATTAAAAATAAATTTATGAAAAATTGTAAAAGTTATTGTTTTTAGTTTTGAGTTTTAAATAAAAATCAGATATAAACAGTTAATTCTTCGTACGAAAAAAATCGCCAAAAATAATATTCTTAATAAAGGGTTTTCCAATAGACTGTGACACGTAGCGCCGTCTTGTTGAAAATAAACGTTGTTCAGATCAATACCATCCAATTCCGGCCATAAAACATCGTTAATCATCTCTCGCAATCCATTCGCTGTAGCTGTTGCTCCAGCTTCATTTTCGAAAAAGTAAGGTCCAATGACTCCGCCGGACCATAAACCGCACCAAACAGTCACACTTAGAGGATAGAGAGGCTTTTCAACAATAACTCTTCCATTTTCTGAGCCCCAGATCCAACAATTTTGCTTGTTGACGAAGCCACCGAGGAGGAAATGGGTCTCATCACTCAGCATGATTTTTCAATGGAATTCCGGATCATTTTCATGCATTTTAAGACCCAAATCTTTATGCAAAATACGGTGTAATGACGTTTGTGCAATGTCTAATTCCAAAGAACGACGACGAATGGACAATCAAAACAATTCAATACTTTCAGCAATATTTTCAATATTCAACAGCAATATTTTCAATATTTTTATATCTACCGAAATAGTGGGGTATTCAAAATAACACCTGTTATTGGAAAACCCTTTGTTTTGATCAAAGACACAAATAAATAAATAACTGTCACGTACTTTTGAAGGTATTTGGCCGGTCGCCTCCTCCTATTTGTGGTGTGCGTTTCGATATTGGATGTTTTAAGCCGACTCTGAACGACGAATGGTTTTTATGAGGAGCTTTTTCATGGCAGAAATACAATCGGGCATGTGCACTATTACCTGCCGAGATGCGACCGCTGTGAGAAAAAACTTTTCCTACCATTTGGTGTTTGATCTCAGTTACGGAGCTTCGAATCTGGGCGCTCTGGGAATGGTAATCGAGCACCAACCCATTCGGCTACGGCGACCGTCCGTTGATCAAAGACACGGTCTTTGCAATTGGGGAGGGCGGCACCCGAAATTGACTTTAGAACTGCACTCTAGTGGACTTTCTGAGAAATCTATGCAGCACCTCAAGCTGCTAAGCTTGAATCTCTGGTTCTGCCGATGTCGAAAAAAACTTGGCACGCCCTAATATAAATATATGCACCCACACATACATATGAACATGAATATATATAGCTACACTTGCGCATAAATATGCATGAGCATAGAATTGTTAACACTAAAACGTACATAAAGTTCATGGCATATTAATTTTTATTCTCTGTGCGAGTTCCTTTGAAATTTGCATTTTGTATGCAACCGCTTTTTTATATAATAAATTTTATATGCTTTCAAATGTATAAAAAATCGAGATTTAATATTTTTTTGAAATTTTTGAAATGTTATTTAAGATTTTTTTGAAACAACTTTCGTCACAAAAGAATATGAAAACTTTATTAATCACCAAGCAATTTTTACCACCGTTTGTTGAGTCCTTTGGGGAGTTGCAGACTAAACGCCAACGTTTTGCAAAGACCTTGACTTTAAATTTGTCGCAGAGTGTAATCTGAGGCTTAAAGTGTTAACACAAAAGACCAGTTTGTCTGATCACCAAATTTCGAAAAAATACTTTTTTAAGATTACACACAAAATATGTGTTTAGGAGAATTTTTAGCGTGAGACCTTTTTAAATAAAAATAATAATAAAAGGAATTTTTTTCATGACAGAAATTCACTCGTAGGATTGCCACTGTTCGCCAAAGGCTGATAGGCCGGTATAACTAATTTTTATACCGATTTATGATTTTTTTATTTATTTTATTGATTTTTCCTTTTATTTTCACAACTACACCATCAATCACATCAACAATAACCACGAAATGATAGATGGTAAAGAAGTGGTGTTCATAATTAGACAGAAGACGGCAAAGCAGAGGGAGACGTAAACAACAAATTGAGCAGGGCGAGGGCTGCATTCAGGCGCTTATAGAGAATTTGGGCAAACTCGCAAACTTCTAGAAACACTAAGCTTAGGATATTCAACGCTGGCTTGCCGCGAAAACGATCACACAGAAACTTTAATGCTTC
Organism: Anastrepha fraterculus; assembly: GCA_037575425.1. Classification (NCBI taxonomy): domain Eukaryota; kingdom Metazoa; phylum Arthropoda; class Insecta; order Diptera; family Tephritidae; genus Anastrepha; species Anastrepha fraterculus. Next base: position 29,494 of record JAYXIM010036879.1, on the reverse strand, counting down.
GCCAACAAATGCTTGAGGTGTAATATGCTGAAAATTCTGGCCATACCTAATAAGTAAGGAGGGATCCTGGAGACAAACGAAGGAGAAGCCCATCTTACGCTAGCAAACACGCAGGAAATGGAGTTGTGTAAGCTACGCTCTTAGAAAACCGGCTCACGGTATCACAAGAACGGCGGCCGAGTGGAATTCCCGGGGAAGCAGAAGCCAAAGAACACTTGAAAAATATGCATCCTGGATGAGCTATCTTCCATAAACACAAGCTGGGAAATGCTAAGACGATAGCATCTAACCGCGTGAACCGTTGTAGAAGCCTTTTAGAGACCCTATGCTCCTCAAAGGGATAATCAAGAGAACAACAAAAATTTCTGATCCACAGCGGATATTGAACACTGGATCAACTGAATGGTGGTTATGCACAAAATACTAGGCTACGGTGGTAGTATTCATATTAAATGATTCTTATTTTAAGCTTCGAAAGGTATCAGGTATCATGAAGTGACCAAATGACGCAATCGAAAAAGATGCCTCACGCAATTTGCAATACGCATGCAGCTTCACACACTATCAGCATTTATTTAATATACTTATATACATACATACATATAATTGCTGTGCGTGCTGGCCACGATTATTGCATGAGACACATGTTGCAAAGCAGGAAAAACTGCAAACACCAACAGAAATAAAACTATAATCATCACCACTGCAATGAGAAGCGTATAAAAATTCCTTATATGAGCTGCATCAAGCCTTTAAGCGTTATAAATGCGGTGGAGTTAATGAGAAAATGCTTATTAATGTTGCCCATGGCGTATACGTAACATTCGTTTATCCATATCTCATGAACATCAACATTTGCAGATCACGTGCGATATTATTGACTACGCGTGCTTTGTGACGCGCATACATTGGCTTGTTTGCACTTTATTTATTATTTGAAATTTTTATTCTCCACTTAAAATGTGTTATTTTATTTTAATATTTATTTTTGCTTCAAAAGATTTCTATTGACATCAAGCATACGCTGTATTCTCATTTTTCCACTTACTTTTATTATTCTACCACTTTTGAAATTCTCTGTTTCGTTTTACTTATTTTACGCTTCTGCCTGCTTTCACTTTTTATGCGCTCGCCTTTATGCGCTCGTAATTTCATCGTTATCTAAACAATTTAAGCTCAGCGTCAACTGAAAATTATTAAAAAGGAAGGAAGCACGCACGTGCAGTGTGGCAACGACAGTATGGCGGCGAACGCTGTGGAATTGTCATCCGCCTCGAGTGCCAAGTTAATATTTTAAGCTGTTGCAATTGCGTTGGATTTTACTGCCTTAAATGACACCGCTTCGAACCCGCTGCAGACGCTGTGAAGTGGGGCAGTGCGCGAGTGAAGAGTAGAGGAACAGTCGAACGTGCGAACTTCTGTGGCGTAGCAGAGTGGCGGACAGCGAACATTGACAGGAAGTGCGAACATTAAAGTGGCAATGCATTAAATAGATTTATGGCTAGTTTTGTGTCCATTTTTCTTCTTCTTCTTCTTGTTTTTCTTTCACTGCTTTGAAATTTTTTTCTATGTGTTCGAATGCCTGTTATTATTTTTTTATTAATATCTTCCTTTTGCTATGTTTTGTGCCCAATGCAGCTCATATAGCAGCTGGTAACTTTTTGCTATTTTTTGTTAGTAATATTTCATAATTTTATTCTGACTTAAGTTTGGTTTCATTAAATTAAATGAATAGTAAATTAGCTTAATACAGTTTGGTTGAAAAATTAGAAGATGCAAAGCAGAGAATGCATCCGCACTAGTTTTACTTTATAAAACAAAAATAAAAAATAATTTTCGCGTTTATTTCTGTCAGGTGTTTCGCCGAGCTCATCCTCTTATTTGTGGTGCGCGTTTTGAAGTTCTTCTACAAATGGTGAGTACCTACAGTTTTACTTTATACATAAAAAATACGCAACTCTGTACTAAAAGAGGGAAATAAAGAATAAAGGAGATGACGACATTTCCTATTGAGTGACAACAGCGTAAATACTACTATATTGTGCGACACAGTGCTTCAATAACGAGACATCTTATCGGCTAACATGCGCATCATTTTTGAGTAAGAAACCCAATTTAATTAAGGTAACACTGGATGAAAATTAAAGTTTTAAATGAAATAATTTTTTTTATTCAATAAAATCCCCCTCAACTTCAATAAAATTATGCCAATGATCCTCTAATTTCATACCATCTCGTCTAATAATTTTTCGTAAGTGTGGAGCAGTCCACAGCTTTTTGTTCAATTCCTAACGAAAGCGGCGTTAACTTTTCGAGGGTTTTTTCATATGCATTCTTCAGGTAAGAAGTTGGTGCTCCCAGCTGGTGGTAGCAAAGAAAGAGGAAGGTCTCCTCTACTTGGCGTCACTTGGTATGTCCAACTGGCGCTGGGTGGCACGAGAATGAAACGACTGGCGCGCTTTGCTCAACTCGGCCAAAGTCGAGTAAGAGGTTAACGCACGAATCAAGAAGAAGAAGAATAATAATTCTTAGGCTGAAATGTTTCTTTCTCAAATCTTTCATTTGAGATAATTTTGGTATTAGCAATTCCAAGCTTCAGGATTCAAACTTGGATTTCCAAAAGCAATATTAAACGAGGCTTGCCTTTCATCTTTTGCCCCTTTGCAACCTCACAGGTGATGATATTTTTATCAAAAAGTTTGATATTTTTTAGCATAAACTTAGTCATAACATTTTAACGTGCGAGCTTTATTTGCACTTTATTTTGAGAGTTGGAAAATTCAGCTCGCCCACAAAAATGAAATAACTCGTCAACATTTTTGTGCACTGATTTATTACGACTTTCGACGTGGACTATCGAAACAGGAGTGCATTGATTAACATACTGCTATTTCTGGCTTGCATCCCCACACTTAACCATTGTGAAGCGCTAGTAGCCGAACAATGAGTTATATTGTGGCCGTCGATCTTTGCCAGAGAATTTTCATGAAGGTCATTTGAAAGCGGTTGCTGTGCCAGAAACACACGATGATGTGCATGAATCGATAACGCAACATTCTCATGTGACATATCCAGAGATAGAGACATCTTTGGACATTAGTGAGATCAGCATACATTCAATATTGCATGAATATTTGGTCCTCAAGAAGACTTGCGCTCATTGGATGCCACATAATTTGAAAATTGCCCAAATTGAAGAAATTCAGTCGCAGTAGTGCAAAGCACGTCTATGGCGTCGTAACGGATCACGAATCTTTTAACAGTGCAAATGAGCCAGAAACAAAACAGAAATGGACGGGTTGGTTGTTCCAAGACGAGCTTAACCCAAAATTACTAAAATTAAATAAGACACAAAGATATGTTCAAAACTTGTCAATAGTCCCGTGCTGTAGTCATTTCATGCACTTTATCTTATACACCCAATACTCCCCCTTCATTCGCATTCACTCTTTCCACTAAATCTCAGCTGTTGAATGCAAGCAAGGAAAATTGGCACATGCGAAGAGTGCTGAGCGCAATTTATTTAGCAGCCAAATCAAGGCTGCAATGCAAAAGTACATAAGGCCAACTTTCAATAGCCGCCAAGCGCCAAAAAAAACGCCTAAATGACACTAAATGAAATGCAACTAAATTGATGATGAATAAACATTTACATTTTGAAAAAAAAAAAAAAATTTTTAAAATAAGCAAAAATGTGAAGTGGCCTCATTCATTGCCAGAGAGGGAGTTGGTGGTTGGGAGTTTGGCGGCCACAAGAGGAAGCGTAAGGGCGTGGAAAATGGATAGTACAATGCACCATCTGCAAGTAGAGGGTCCATGAAGCAGACTGAAGGGCAAAGGACAAATCAAAGTGCATTACTGTGGAGCTCTAACGGCGGAGGATAGCAAGAGCTAATGCACGCAAATACTTTTACTAACATTTATTGGTGTTAATTTATTCCAACACTATTTACGAGCGCTCGCCCCTATAAACTTGCGTTTAACACACGAGGGAGCGTGTGAATTGAGAGCGAAAGGTAAGGCGAGGAGCGGTGGTTTAGTAAAATAGATAACAGTCAACAGTCAACAGTCAGTGGCCAACCGGGTTAATGCGCTTGAGGGCGAGTGTGGCAATAAAGTGAAAAATATAAAAAATATATGGACTCGGTAAATTGAAAAAGTTGAAATGAAGTGAATAAGTTTAAAAAAAAGTGTACTGACTAGATTGAGTGGCAATTAGCAGAGGCAATAAGAAAAATTAAAAAATTATATACCTAAAAAAAAATTACAAACACATGAATGCATTTTCGCGTAGAATTTTTAAGGGCGCACTCTTGCAGCAAACTTTGACTACATCTCGTTTTTATGAAGTCTTCCTCAAGTTTGTTCTAAGTCCACACAATCCAAACATTGGCGCGGAAGGCGATTAATGCAAGCTCATATACACCTACACACACATTTAAACGCAGCTAATAGAAGAGGATTGACTAACTGAGCGAAGCAACGTGAGTGGTTAGAACTTAACGGTGATTGCGCGATTGAGTTGTAGTTCAAGAGTGTAAAAGGCGTGCAACGCGAAATGGGAGGTGAGAAAGTTAAAGAGAGTCAATTGAAAAGAAATCTGAGTAGTTGGACTACTTCGTTGTCATGACGAGTAAGTGTTTTTTTCGTTTTTATGGCATCCTGATTAGACTGGCTACTTTGTTTTTCTTTTTTAAGGATGATCAACAACTCCCAAACGAATATCAGGTAAGGAGTATCACAAAATAAACCGTTGAATGGGGATAGCTTAGTTAGTTTTCTCGCATTTCGCGCCTCAGTGTCTCAACTAAGTGACATTAGGGGTTTAAGTAATAAATATTGCTTTTTACAGCAGAGTTCAACTCTTGCATATTCAATTCTTCCGCAATACAAATTACAAAATTCGGTTATGAAAGCCTGAAAAGGTTGTACACACTACCACTGATCTAACTCTGGACAGAAGAGGCCTTCCGAACTTTTTTGTCCAGATTATTGTCCTGCGTTTGAGGCTTCCATGCTCACAGTCAAGGAGCGCAGAAAAATGCTCAGAAAGTAATTTTTGCTGGGATGTTACAGCACTAATCGGCCCTGCAAAGATTTCCTGGAGCCTGAGCCACCTCTCAGGCGAGTGAGGAGGCATCTATTTGAGTACACCGAGGATATTCAGTACCAAACATATCTGAAAATACTGGACTGGACAGTATATAGACAGATATTGAGCGACATTCACCATCTTCCTAAGCTCCCAATCCTCGAATGCCGCTATCGCTGCCTTTTGAGACTCGCGTAACTTTGACTCAATTACAGTATGAATATTGTAGCAGGTTGAACTCCTACTTATACAGAATCGATCACAACATACTCAATACATGTTCGGCATGTGAAGATAGTCCGCCCGGTACTCACCACCTATTCACATGCCCTCTCAAACCCATTCACCTAACATCCCTCTTCCTCTGGACCTAATCTGTCGAAACAGCACGTTTTCTGGGCCTACCGTAAGACGAGTTAGACAATGACGATCTGTAACCACACCGTACTGGCAGGGCCTAGTGAAATGCTACTACTACAACAACAACAACATGTGAGTTGGATGGTGAGATTCGGGGCGCATTTTTGCTGTAAACCTGTGTAATTGGACACTGAAGAATTGGTTCATGGCCTGCCAGCTTCTAGGCCCAGCATAACGACTTTGTGTGTACTTTAAGGTTGAAGAAAAGGTAGAGTCCAGGTGCATTTAAACCTGGGGTCGTACAAGCTTTGAAGACGATTTACGTCAAGGACGTTCACAAACAGCAACAACATCAGAAATCGTAGAAAAAATTCAGGATATCGTATTGGAAAATCATCGAGTGACTGAAAGAGATTTAGTAGAAGCGCTAGGCATCTAATTGGGCAGTGTAATCAATATTTTGACTGAAGTATTGGGCATCAGAAAGCTATGCATAATAGGTGCCGCATTCGCTAACAATAAAACAAAAACAAATTCGAATGCGACTTTCTCAGCAACATTTGGAGCGTTTTCGAAAGGATAAAGAGGACTTTGTGCGTCGGCTCATCACAATAGAAGAGACTTGGGTCAGTCACCATGACCCTAAATTAAAAAATAGGCTAAAGAGTTGTGTCTTATTTGGTGCTTCGGCGCCGAAACGAGTTCGTGTACAGAAATCGGCCCAAAAGGCATTAGCATCAGTTTGTTTGGGATGCGAAAGGAATTTGGTTTGCGGACTACTTGCAAACTGATAAAGTAAAAAATTATAATATTTATTCTAATATATTTTACCAGCTGAAGGAAAAAATTCGGGACAAAAGACAAAGTTTGCGAAAGAAAAAATTCTTTTCCATCAAGACAATGCATCGAGTCAAGAGACCATTTGACAATGACTAAAATCCACGAATTAAAGTTAGAACTGTAGGAGCATCCATCGCATTCCCCAGATGTGGACTTCCAGCTGTTTCCAGACCTAAAAAAGTTTGTGTCTGGAAAGCTTTTTTCATTAAATGATGAGGAACTATTAACAGCTATGAAAGCGTAGCCTTGCATCCATTCCAGATTCTCACTTCAGGGAAGGAATTCATAAATTGGATATTTTGGGGAGATGCTCAGGAAGACTCTACCGAATAATAAAGTGTATTTTAAACCATTAAATTATGTTTTTTGTAGCGAGCCGCAAAACTTATTCAACAATCTGGTATAATATCATCTCCAAACGAGAATAACTTTTTCTACAGCAAGCGTATCTAAGACGACTCATACGAAGCTACTTCCAAGACCGCTTGTGGCAATATGAAACCTCAGCAGGGATAAAAAAACCTATCGGTCCCTTATATATATATATGATTGGCGCGTACACCCTTTGTGGGTGTTTGGCCGAGCTCTTCCTCATATTTGTGGCATGCGTCTTGATGTTGTTCCACAAATGGAGGAACCTACAGGTTCAAGCCGACTATAAACGGCAAATATTTTTGTGAAGAGCTTTTTCATGGCAGAAATACACTCGGAGGTTTGTCATTGCCTGCCGAGAGGCGACCGTTATTAGAAAAATGTTTTTCTTAATTTTGTTGTTTCACTGAGAATATTCTGTCCGATGGGGACCTCTGCCTAAAGATACTAAAGGAGAATCAAAATAATTGCTTTTGCGGGCGACGGCACCGTCATTGGTACAGCGAAACTTTTAAGCGATATTTGCAACCGAGTCAATAAGACCAAGAGAGCCACAGACGTGGCTCCTATAAAATGGTCCTTAGCTAGGAGAGCAGCAAACGGAGGCAGTACATCATCAGGTGGAAAAAGTTGGAGGAAGTTACTATAAGAGTTGGCGAACATAGAGTCACTACTATACTAGCTTTTAAGTACCTCGGTGTTGTGATAGGCAAAAGGCTTTCATTTAAAATCGACCTGGTATGGGAACTAGAAGCATTGGCTCAAGAGAACGCACTTAACCCAGAATCAAATCTGGGCACGGATGCTTCAAGTATTATCTGCATCAATTCAAACACGAACTTGATTCTGTATGCGATCATTGCGGAGGGGGCGCCATTGAAGACGTGCGCCACGTGTCTCTCTAATGCAGGCGTTTTGGTAGCACAAGACGAACGTTTCGGTGCATATTCGAAGAAAACTGCACCCCCCAATCACTCATTTAAAGTATGAAGGAAAGTAGTGAAAATTGGAGATTGGCAAGCGATGTGATAGCCGACACAATGAAGAGGCTGAGGATGCTAGAAAGGTATAGACGAGGAAGCGGCGATTAATCGCTTTTCCTCCCCACGAAGTAATGCTTGACGGCAGTTCCATGAGAAGCGAAGTTCGACGAAAACCCGGCTTATCCTGGTTTCAGAGAGCCTCTTGAGGTTAACGCTTGTGGTATCCCATACAAAAATAATCAAAAACCATAGCAATCATATACTCAGTGCCCTGTGATTGTCTGCCGAGTAGTAATGCCCAATTATTGTTCCTATTTGCTCTGCTGAAGCTTTAACTGTTCTTTTTTTAATTACAATTGATATTTCCTTTCATATTATCTCCCTCTGCCACTGACTATCACTCAGCTCATATAATATGTGGCACGTAATCACAGTAACAGAGACCACTAGCGCCGCATTTTGAAGCCAGAAGTGAACGCTAAATTATTATACTTATACTTATTGAATGATTGGAATATTGGCCATATTGCAGCTAATGTTGCATGCCTGCCGCTGATGTGCCACTAAATTTTTAATTGATTTGATAAATTTGCCATCTGCGCACCACAATGCCCAATCGCACAGATGCAGGTCAATGTGGCAGATGTGGATAAGTGACAAATACAAATGCATGCGTATGTGTGCATATTCATAAACAAATAAGCAATTATGCGCAATACATACATACATACATACATGTATGTGCGTTCGCATAAGTGTTTGCATGCATTCACATACACAGCATCCATGTATGCGTGCACGTATGTATGGCTATGACGGCTTCCTGTTTATTTTTCAGTTTCCATTAATATTAACGCCATTCAGTGTGCGCGTCGTGTGTGTGTGTGTGCTGTTTACGAGTATATGTAGGTGTATGTGTACCGCAGCTTGAATTATTAAGTTCATTAACAATGATATTTGCCAAAGCATGCGCGGGCGCATAATTAACATTTTCACATTTGGCAGCTTTAATGGTTTGAAATTGCATAGCTACACAAATGTGGAGCCGCAAATATGCGCACAAGCGCACGCACACGCATACTCGCACATAAGTGCGCTGAAGTTATATGTATAAGTGTAGGTGTGCACGCATACTATTTTCGCCCAATAGAGCAAAGCATAAATATTTTCACACACATGCACATACACATGAAATACACGCTTGAATCGATGAACCCCAAAATTATGCTACACATGGCGTATAAGTAACTTTAGCGACTTTAGTGGGCGCCCACTCCACTCCTTTGTGTGTTTCGTGTTTACTATTTAATGTTTATTGTTTGCCCTCTTTCACTGTTGTGTAAATAATTGATTGCACAATTAGTTAAAGTTTTAAGCATTCATTTGGATATTCTATTTACTCGCCGTTTGTTTGATAATTTTTTGCATGACATGGCGGATGCACAACTTTTTTAGCTTTCACTGGCACTAATTACTAATTTACGCTGTTTAAATTGCGTGTAAATAAATAATATTTTTCTGTTTAGCATAAATTATGCCGAAATGGAGTGCAAATTAGAGCTATTCGAAGAGTTTGTTTGTTATTACTAAATTATAATAAATTCCAAGTGTTTTGCGAAGTTAATTGCTATGAGTTTCTTGTGTTTGTTCAACTTACCACACTATTGGCGGCGTCTGTTTATTGGCTGCAAGAGATGAGAGAAAATATCAATTTAGTATGCGGTTTGTGAATTTATTTACGTTTCAATGAAAAGTGTAAAATTATTCAAATATATTGAGTTAAGGGGGGAACCGGCTTTAGAGGCTTCAAAAATCGATTTTTTTTGGATAAATGTTTTCCCAAACTATCTAAGAATATGTCCTCAAAATTTCAGAAGAAAATTCAGAATATTTTCGGAATTACAGAATAAATTGTGTGTAAGCGTCGAGCAGGTATACGGGCGGCCGGTATATCTGCAAACACTATTGACGCGTGATTTCTCGGTTTTTTATTTTTACGATGTTTCCTAATTGGCGGGAAAGATAGGGAAAAAGTTAAACGTCCTATCGAAACGAGATAACATTTATTATATAGTATTCCGAATTCAATTCTCTTCTAGCTGAACCTAAAAAACCTTAAGAAAGTTATGATTAACCCACTTTTTAAACAATCTAAAGTGAATTTGTTTTTCCAAAAGAATGAATTTTTTTTTTAATTAGCGAAAAATTGTTGAATTTCTCACTTTTTGTTTAATTTTCTTGGTTTAACTAGAAGCTATACTATACTAAAATAAAATTTTTTTTGGGGTTTTTGGTTTCAGATGAAAATTGCGAACTGCATCTTTCCCGCCGCACGACACATGCACACTCGAGGCGCCTCGGCAAAATGCTTGTACCGGGCATAATATGGCACATATTTTAATGAAAAAATTTGAGAAGACTGTTGAAATATATAACAGTAAAACCTGAAAGTTTCATTTCAAACGAATATTTCTTTCCTTCCCAAAAAAATCCACGAAAAAATAGATTTGTTTAAGCCTCTAAAGCATGCTCCCCTTTAAATAAGTTTTAGGACTAGGAATTATTGGTTAGTTTTGACAATTCATTTGTTGCATTTTCATTTTTAACAATTCTTTATGCATATATCAAAAAACCATATAAATTCAACTTTCAAACTTTGTGTAAATTGAAAGAAAATTTGTAAAATTTTCAACTGAATTTCTAGTTTTTTTAATCAAACATTTTTTTGGAGTGGCTTAAAAATCGTGTTGATTTTTTACAATTTTTTTTTTTTTTTGGCTGATGGTGCTGAGTATATTCTTTTATTAAAGAAACAAAAAAGAAACGCATGTGAAATATTCGTTATATACACCTTACCGGACCACATACCGGAGTTTTTGAACGAATTTTGCCACCGACAGCTCTTATAGCAGTCATTGAGCACCAGACCTGAAAGGCACATAACTAATTATAAATGGCTCCCAATAGGTAGCCCCCTGTGGATATTACACATAAAATGATAGTAAACATTTTTCCAGACATCGGTTGCTTCTAGACGGGCAATGGCAAGTCTCCGGGTATATCTCTGCCATAAAAAAATATAAAAAATCAGCAACCATCAAAAGTAGCGTAAAAACCTAGACCACTTATAAATCATTTGAAAAACAAAATACGTACACCACCAATTGGAGCAGAGGTTCGGCAAACTACCCAATAATGGATATACGCGCCAGCTATGCAAAGTAGGAAAAAGTGCTAAGCGTTTCCGGCGGTTGTAGGGCAAAAATGCGCTTCAGAAAACAATGCGCTCGAACACTGGTGTTTCTGGTGAAATGAGGTCTGTGTTGCGTTGCTTCAAAATGAAGGTAGATAAACCGAGAAAACTCTTTGTACTACTCAGCAACACTATTATTCAATCACTTCAACAACAACAAGACTATGACGCAGGAAAAAGTCCTCAGCTAGCACTAAACAAATTTTTTCTTGATATGGACCAAATAAACTAACGAGCTGCAACAGCTGATAGGAGTGGTTCTTATGCTTTCATTCTATGTATCTATTTTATTAATTATTATTTTGTGTATTCCATTATTTTTTGGCTGCTAATATTATTTCTAGGGACCCGATCTAGAATTTCTTAAAGAAGACTTACTTGAAAATTTTACATTTGCATTTTGTTTTTTCATATCCATAAGCATTTTTTATGTAAATCGATGATCGTAAATAAAGCTGCTATGGAAAGCCTTTTTTGGCATTTACGAAAATCCTACTTTCTTACAGAAAACTTTGCAAAATTGGTTACCAAAACTTTTCAAAGATCCCATTCTCCACTTTGCTATAAGAAATTATTTCAAAAGTGTGCACCTTCAAAAAGTTTGTAGCCTGAAAATTTGCCGTCAGACAGCTAAACAGCGGAAAATAGCTGAACTTAACAAAAACCCAACGAGAGGAAAACTTTCAAAATTAAGTGTCGCACAACACTTTGAACTTTGCGCAGATTTTTAAATTAAGTTGTAAAAACAAACGAAAAGCAGCTGATGCGACAGCAATGAGGCGTCGGGGACGCAACAACAGTTGCCAACAATTAAGTTAAGACATGCCTAGGGGCTATTTTCGCAGGTAGCTAAAGCGAAAGCAAAGTTAGTGAAGCCGAAAAAAGGCGTCTTGGCGGATAATACAAAGATAAGTAAATACTCACAGAAAATCAAAGCGATAGCAACGGGTTTTTCTCAGTAAATAAAAGGGGAACAAATAAGGACGGCGGAAATCGAAAATGAAATGCCGGAGGTAAGAGTGGAACGAGCTGAATGTGACAACAGCAGTCAACAAATTGGCGCTTGTTGTGGCAAAAGGCAAATTGAAATTTGAGATAAACAGAAAAAAGGAGAAAAAGCCTAGCAGAAAAAAGAGTTTGCATGAAATGAGAAATGAAAATAATTATTCACGCTAAAAGGCGTCACAGCTGAAAAGATAAGATCCAAGTAGCGCCAAGGAAAATACTATTAGCCGCAAAGTGGGGACACTGCAAAAGTTTTCGCTAGTAAGAATCGATGCAACCCAAACAAATGAAAAGTTTGCTTTACCAGCGCAGTGCAGCTCAGCTTTGCGCAAATAAACGCCTGCAAGTCGAAAGAAGCAAGTCCAGTGCGGCGCAACGCCAAGCCAGCCAGTCAACTAACTAAGGAACAACCAGTTAAGAGTTGCCTCACAAAACTACAACAAATATCAGTATGTAATTGGCTATGTGGGATTTGCAAAAGTTTTCCACGAAATTCACACCCACGCAATACGCAGAGGCAAAGCAAGCGACAGAGCCTTCGTCAACAGCAAAGAGCAAACAAAGTCGTATTAGCAGAGTTGAAAGTGGCGGCAATGACAGCACTCGCACAGTTAAAGTGGCTGTGACGTTATCATTTGCTTGTAAGGCGTAGTGTTTTTTTGAGGTTTTATTTTTGCCTAAAATGCGCAACTCAGCAGCGACAGAGGCAGCAAAAAAGCGGGCACAGGGGTGCACAAGTTGCTTGGGGTAGTTTTGCATGCAAAAGAAATGTAAAGAAATATTTTAATACATTAAAGCGCAAAAAAAAAAAAAAAAAAAATGGTGGAATATTGTAAGATCTGCCGGCAGAAAAAATTTTAAATTGTCTGTCACTCAGTTTTTTTCCTTTTAACATTTTTTTGCTATCGTCATGTCGTTTCAGCATTATTTATTTCAGTCTTCGCTTTTTTCTTACTACAACCATTTCCTGCTGCTTTTTTCTATAGAGCATCGCTATTTGCCTTGTGGAGATACTTTTGTTTGTACTGATTGAATTTGTAAACAAACTTTGACATTTGTTGAAAATAATTTTTTCTTTCTCGTCGAGATGCAATAAGGATAGCGGGCCTTTGCTTTAAGTAGCTGCGGCAAGTGGAGAATTTTCATGGCCTTAATGGCTGTTTAATAAATTTGCTGGTGCGGGATTTTTCCTATTTATTCCGCCATATTTCTTTCAAAGTTGACAACTTCTGTTGTTAGGTGCAAAGTGATATTGAAGATTGCGGAGTTGGGAATGTAGTTAGGTGAATTAAGGTCCATAAGGAGACGGTTTTTTGATTGCTCACTCATTTGGAGGCCTGGTTTAGATAATATACCCACTGCACTAACAGAGTGAGGGAACTTAAAAAAAAAAACTACATTGGTACTTGGACAAAGAAAGAGGGAGAGATCCGAGAGAGAATGAGAGAGAGAGAGAGAGAGAGAGAGAGAGAGAGAGAGAGACAGAGAGAGAAAGAATATATTTCTAAATAAAATCACAACATTTGCAGAGAATACAAATAGACAAATTTAATAAAAAACGGAGATGGGTCGACCGGTGTAGGTAAACGCCGGACACAAACCGTGGCAACAACGCGCACTACTCCGACCCTTTATCACCCGCACAAACGCAGTGATTCCAGGACCGCAGCAACGACATAAATTACCGCAAGGCAATACCAATAAATTCGACGTCGGAATGGATAGCATTTTATAGTACGAACAATAATTAGCCAGGAAACGGAAATAAGCGCCAAAAAGTAGGCCCAAAAAAACGCCCAAAAATTTGAACCAAAAAATGCCCCAAACAGGAGGTACCAAGGAAATATAACGCCAAAAAGTAGGCACCAAAATATATTTCCTACAAGTTTGCACCAACAACCAAGCGCCAAAAAGTGGGCAGTACTATTTCTCCCTGGAAGTTAGCAACCACAAAGAAAAACTCAGGAAGTGTATCTAATATATGTATAAGGTATAGCTCTCCCTCTCCTTTTCCTCTACATTATATCTTTTTTCTCTCTCGCGGAACGAAAATGCCCAAAACGTTGTATGGCCTTGAAATTTTACTCTTCGTTCTCGCTCGCCCATCGACGCCTAAGAAGTTTCACTTCAAAAAAGAACAAATTTCTTTCTAACGCTGAGAAATATACTACTCGTACTATGAAATCAAGTGGATATGGGTCTATGAAGATAGCTTCCTTTCACATTTAAAAAAAAGGTCCTTAAAAAACTTAGATACTGTTAACTTTCAAGGTTATGGCATAAATTGGAGGCTGCGTTGCAAGTTAAGCGGTCTCGAGCATGCCGAGATGATTTAGTTGTAATATCAAATCGTCATGTTTATATGCAAACACAGATATCACATCGCGAAATAATCTGTGAAAGTGGATCTCAACATCGACATCCAAAAAACCAAATCTAGGCGAATAAACGCCATTAATGACGCTCAGTTTAATATTAGTGGCAATCTAGTAGAAGAGCTACTCAATTAGAGTAGCTTGGGAGTATTGTTACTACTGAAGGGGTACCGTCATTGGCATCACCAACCGGTTAAAAAAAGTCTGATGTGCTTTTGCAAATTTAAATAAGGATTAGAGGCTAGAGCAAGCAAATACCAAATTAAACATTGTTAATGTTTGCATCAAAACAGTAAACATCATAAGTTCGTTCTCTTCATTTCAATAATAGATGTTACAGACAAATCTTAAAAATATGATGGCCGACAACTACTCGCAACGAGCAGCTATGGGCTTCAACACTACAACAACAAATTGTCAAAGAAACTATGAAAATAAAGTATGGCTAGATCGGCTACACTTTACTCAAACCTGTGAGCGAAATAGCACATGCCGCCTTGGAATTGAACCCGCGAGGAAAAAGACATATGGGTCGACCGTAAAGAATATCGTGAAAGTCAATCACCAGAGAGACGAACAAATCATTCAGCGAACTAAGGGAAAGCTCTTATATAAAGCTCGCGATAGAAATAGTTGGATATTTTTTGTGACTAGACTAAGTTCTGAAATATGTACAAATGATGTTTATATTTTTTGAACATGCCAATAATAGTAATAATAATAATAATTACATTGTGAACATTATTCCAGAGCGCATATTAATAATCTTCAGGACAATTTGAAGTCCATCTCGCGCATATAAAACCTCAAAATTATAGCTAGAATTGTATGTTGAAAGAAATTTTTCTTTTCTACATAAATCTATCTGCAATTTTGCCATATAAAAGTTTTCCTCACTTCGGCAGCATAAAATTGTAAGGGAGTCTATTCGTAGCAAAAAACTAAGACATTTATAAAAATATGGATAAAGGCAATAAGCATAAACTTATTCAAAAATTCTTTTACTAATCTTCCGAAAACTCCTCCATTTTTTCACAATTTGTAGTAATTTTTTTAAGCTTAAAATATTCAAAAACTCTTTTACTATTCTGCCGAAAATTCCTCTATTTTTTCATAATTTGTAGTAATTTTTTTAAACTTAAAATATTCAAAAACTGTTTTACTATTCTTCCGAAAATTCCCCTATTTTTTCATAATTTGTAGTATATTTTTATATTTTCGTAACTTTTAGTATTTTTTTAAGCTTAAATAACAATAAAGTTGTTAACTAAAAAAAATTTTAAAAATTTGTTTACAACTCTTCCAAAAATTCCCCTATTTTTTTATAATTTTTAGTATATTTTTTATATTTTCATAATTTTTAAATTTTTTTAAGCTTAAATTATTCAAAAATTCTTTTACTATTTTTCCGAAAATTCCCTTATTTTTTCATAATTTGTAGTATATTTTTTATATTTTCATAACTTTTAGTACTTTTTTAAGCTTAAATAACAATAAAGTGGTTAATTAAACAAAAAGAAATGCAGCGCTAGCAACGGAGGCTTTCAACTGATAGTAAAAGTTTATTTGTGTAAAGTTTGCATTTAGTTTTTTGAATTATTTTTTCAAGATTTATTTGAAAATTTAAAACTCTTATGCATAAATTTAGCCATAAGAAACTGTAATTTTCACACAAAAGTGCTTAACAGGGGCTAAATTTATTATATATTATTTTTAAAAAATTCTTTGATAAAAATAGTTTCAAAAATTTAAAAAATTAGACCCGCTTGTTTACCGCAAAGCTGATACTTTACAACTAAAAGAAAGAACTAAAAAATTTGGAAAATTGTGTTCAAACTTTTTTTTTAATATAGATATGCAGTAAACACAAGATACTGCAACATTTTTGCCAAAAAATATTTTTAACATGCAAAATATTTTCTTAAAGATATAAATTTATTGTTAAAAAATGTGCAGCATTTTCTCCACACTTTAAAACACTATTTCAATTTTAACTGATATTTATTTTATTTTACTGATGAACTTTTAACAGTTCAGAGTAAATATTGATATTTTTATCATTAAACGATTTAATTTCCAAAATTTTCAACCCAATCGTGTATTCAAAAATTCGAAATTCATCAAAAAATGTATTTATTTGTTAAATTTCTACATTTTTGCTTCCTATTCTTTCTTGTAGCCAGCATTGGAGCAAATTGTTACATGCCACCAACCCCAAGCATTCATTTTACGCGCATCACATCACAAAAAAAAAAAGACAAAAAAAAACATCGCCAGTAGTACCAAAAGTGCCGCTCACTTGTTAGCTATCACTGTTAAAATTTGCCACGTATGCACATTCTATATTTTACTACACGGAAATACATAGCCGCCGTACAAGCAAGCAATCAAATTCAACACATGCGTCATGCTCGATGAACTTGCAACACTTGCTTGCATATGTTTGCTTACATTTAACATTTTTTCGTACATTTGTATTTCGTTTTACTAAATCGGCTTTTCGGTCTCCCTCCATGCACAAGTACGAGAGAGAGAGGCAGAAAATGCTTACGCAGTATTTCTGCTCTTTAAATTTCCACACTCGTTTTTACTTTGTTCGTCCTGCACACTCACTCTCTTGAGTTCTTACGCTCTCACTTCTTTTACTTCAAGATTTATTTTGGTTTTCACTTTGTCCAAATATTGGTTTTTATTTTTTTTTTAAGTTCACCAAATCAATCTTTCAGCGTTCTTCCGCTTTGTTAATCGTTGCCACAACACGACACTTCTGCAGTCCAACAACAACTGAGCACAACCATCAACCACTGATGCTGATGGACTGTGTCGCTAGTTGTCGGCTGCTGGTACTGCTGTGGTCTCAACGCAGCGAGTCCTGCTAATTGCTGATTCTTTCACTGTTAATACTCGTGGTATAACACTGCTGCAATAACTGCTGGCACTGTTTTAACTTCTTCTGCTCTTCTGTCGCCCGTTCGTTGATTCTCTTGCGGCTGCTGCTGGTTCCCATTTCGGCTGGTTCTGCTACCACTATTCCTCTGCGCCTTCTGGCATTCCTCTGAGCATTTGCTAACATTGGCTTACCAATTTGTGTCTCAGTGCTGGCTTGCATCCTAACTTCTCTTCAGCTCTCTGCTGCTGTTAGGTGTTGCGTGACCTTTAGTTTAACATTTCACATTTCCTGGTGGTAACTGCATGCCTTCGATGTATTTACAGATTCTCTGTTAAATGTTTGCTTCACTGTACTTATGTTAGGGGTTCGCTTTGACAGAATGTTGGGTAACAGTTTTATGTAAATACGTATTTGTGTGAGATGTTATGGATGTTATCCGCACATATGCCTGTGCATAGCGGATAACAGCTAATCAACCACTCGTTGGTCGAACATTGAACTTTAAGTGACTGTTTTTTTTGTTATGGTAAGCATCATATATGCAGACAAACATACATATGTGTGTATGTATACATTTATTTAAAATAACTAGTTTAATTTCGCAAGGCATGCAGGAGTAAAAAAAAAGTATGAATAAAATATAAAAAAAAAAAATAAAAATAAAAAAATATAAACATAAAAAAAAATTAAAAAAAAAAACTAAAATAAAATACGATGGAAAAGTAAATAAATCGAATAAGAAACCGACTATAAAACATATTGTGTTTAAGGGGGAACGCCACTGTGAAAATTGAAAAAGTCGATTTTTTTTTGCATAAATTGTTAGTACAACTACTCAAGAAAATGTGGTAAAATTGTAAAGAGAAATTCGCTTTATTCCCGATTCTATGTGCACTTAAGGGAGCGCCCGTCATTTTTACTACTTTTTTAATAAAAATTTACATCAACATACATAGTTTAATACATATATAATAAATTGCCTTTTGTCCGATCCTCGAATAATCATTCCTCCTTACAAAAAAAAAAAATCCCAAAAATCGACTATTTTTTTACCCCCCACCGTGGCGTTCCCCTTTAATATTTTGTTTGTCTTAAACTTTAATATTTTTAATTATGGCCCTTTCATGATGATACCAGCGGCTCTTATACTTCTTGTTCTCTTGAAGACACCTCTTTATACTTTATACATATATGATGCAATAGTCAATATAGACCATTTCTCAGCGTATTCGACCTTATCTAAGTATTCTTTGGCCAACCACGACCTCTGCTCCCTTGCGGGTTCCAGTCCGGTGCCATGCAAGTGATACTACCTGATGGTTTCCTAAGCGTGTGACCTATCCACCGCCACTTTCTGCGCTTGATTTGCCATAGAATGGGTTCCTCATTCGCGCTGTTGCTGATGGTGTTCAGACAAAATATTCAAGAGATGATACGAATGCATTTGTTGACGAAAGATTGTAGCCTCTGTGCGATGGTGTTAGAGACCAGGCATGATTCAATTAATCAGTTAATTAGCTTTTAAAAATGAAGCTTTTTTCATTATATAAAAAACAACTTTTCCAGACTTTAATGTGCCATTTTAGATAATTAATATTAAGCAAACTAAGAAAGTTTTTATATTTATTAAAATAAACTAATTTTTATATGAAAATCTTCAGGCAAGAGTGCTTACTTTATTATTTGTATTATTACTTCGACTTTACATTCTTAAGAAAATATTATCACCACCTCAATAAAAGTCACTACACTTATCCTATACAAATATTTGCATTTGTAGAAATTGAAATCAATACAAAATATACATAAAAGGGTCTCCTCCTAAGTGGGGCTGAAGTGCTAAAAACTGAAAGATGTTCGAGACGAGGTAAAGCAAAGGAATGAAAAAGAAAAGGGAACAAGGAAAAAGTAGCAACTGAAGTATTTAGTAATGTGAGCTGAAGCGCACACACATACACACACACCCGTATATGTGAACCTTACTTAGTTATTTGTTATATTTGCGCTAAGGCAGGCGAAAAAAAAGTGGAAAAATATGAAAACAATACAAATCTTGAAGATGAAGAGGAAGCAGAATATAAATAAATTTATATATATTTTCAAGCTTATATATATATTTATAAGTTACGCTTACACCCTTTGTTGGGTGTTTGACCGAACTCCTCCTCCATTGTGTGCTGTGCGTTTTGATGTTTATCCCCAAATGGAGGAAATGCGGGAAAAATAAAAACTAACTAAGTTATAAAGCTTAGAAGAATAATAAATAAAAAGGAATAAAGAAGTTAAGAAGAAAAAATTTATCTGTAAAGCAAAGGAAAAATATTAAAATGAATTTCTAAAGCATACTTTTAGGTGTGCACGCTATGAAATTGATATATTTGCTACAGAAACAGCACAGTACGAAATCAGGATCCCTTTGATTCGAGTACAGAAATGACGCAAAGCAAAAATGCGTTATTGCCTTTGTACGCGCTTGTGTTCAAAGAAATCCTTTCTGTGGAAATCCTTATCGTAATATAAAGTTATAAGTAGTCAAAGACCTTCACAAGCTTCAAAAGCAGCAACAGTCGAAGAAACGGAAAGAAAATAAAAACACAAATAAATTTCTATAATACATAAGAGTGAAAAGTCAAAGTAAAGTTAGCATTAGATGTCGTATGATAAGAGTAAACTCAAGCGCTTCTAAATATACACACAAAGAAATATGAAAAAAAAAAACACAAATGAATAGAGACAAAGCATCAGAAAACCTTTCCACTTTCACAGGAAAGCATTTGCCGGCTTTATGGTCTCAAACACTACACACAACACGCCTTACGTGTAATCTATTTGTATGTATGTATGCATGTACATAATTTTCTATATATTGCTTCTATATTTATGTACATATACACATATAAGTTAGTTTTGCTGTTTTATTACTCCATCGTTGATATTATCAAAGTGGTTTTTAATGTGTTTAAAAATTCTTCTTTTTTCCTGCCAAGGGAATTTGGGAGCCGCAGGTATTTTGTTGTTGTTGCAATTGTATCGTCATTGAAATTCCGCTGGGCTATTATTGGAATTTTAGTTGACAGCGGCGCGCTATCAAATGCAGTCTATTCGAAGGGGTGATATTAAATATGTGCAGCTAAAAGGCAAAGGACAAATGACAAAAAGATAAAGGAAAAAAATTAAAATAATAAATAAATAATTTCTTAAGGACTAAAAAGTGTGTGTCTACTTGTCTCTATCATGCGAATCAGTGCTACATTTTTTTGCTTTGGTTAGTGACTGGCATCTCTGCGTGCTCTGTTCAATATACAAGAAGGGTGACCCCACGGACTGCGCCAACTGCCGTGGGATAAGCCTTCCCAGTATCGCATACATGGCCGTATCAAGCGTACCTTGTGAAAGGCTGAAACCTCTCGTCAACACACTGATTGGACCTTATCAATGGGGTTTCAGGACTGGTAAATCTCCCATTAAACAGATATTCACATTGACAGGTTTTCGGTGGACATTGAGGAACATCGTTAGGCGGTTATTAGGAGATTTCGAGAGAAAAGTTCTTCACAAGATCTATGATCCAATTCGCGTTAATGATGCATATCGAATACGATGGAACCACGAGTTGAACGAGCTGTACGCAAATATCGATGTGGTAAAGAGCATTAAGCTTCAGCGGCTGCGTTGTCTAGGTCACGTTGAGCGATTGGACAATAACGCACCAGCAAAGAAGGTGCTCTTTGCGAATTGTACTGGTGGAACTTGCAAGAAAGGAGGACCTAATAAAAACCAAGTCGTGGTGTTTCTAACCGGCACCAACGCGCGCAATGCAGAGGCGGTTGGCATAGTAATGAAGTCTTTTAGTCAATATTAAACAAAAAAATACAGCGACAAAAACGATATTCTTTCAATTTGTTTAAGATTGATTAGTGGTACACTGGATTTATATGCTGGTACAAAATCAGAGAAATTCAGGGTAGAGAGAGCATACTTAGGAAAGGCCTTTTGTACTAAGAAAGGCCTAAAACCTATTCGGATATTCAATTCTGCCTATAGAGAATCGGTGGTAAGGTCTTCAAATAAACTCGCCATATTTTAAGGAAGATCGAACAAATGCCGTAAATAGCAACTTAAGAGTATAAAGTATTACAAAGTTCGAGCTACTTCTTCTTCTAAAGCCAAGAAAGAAATAGGCTTTAGATAGAAGAAAGTCTATATGATTAAAAAATATAAAACTAATGTCAGTTTTGAAATAACAGATAAGTAAATAAATTTGCTTAACATAATTTCAGATGCTAGAAAATAATGGAAATAATGCCAGCAGTGTTCTGAGGAACTTTTTAAAGACAAAAATATACTCACAGGTTTGGCGTAACCTGCCGCATGCCGACTGCTATTAGAACAAACTTGTTCAATCATTTATTGTTTCATACCCGAGTTTTGAAGCCCAAATGCCAACGAATTCACGCCCCAATTCATTCGGCTACCGTATGCAAATATTTTTAATATTTAATATCTTAAAATTTTTAAATATATTTTTTTAAATAATATAAATATTTTTAATATTTAAAAAAGAATTTCTCATCAATTTTCTTAGCAAAACTGTTTTTAGAGTATTCGTACAGCATAGCCAAAGTGTAAGTTTAAGTCTGCGCAACTAAGTTCCCAACTTGTCAATAGATGCCGCCAGCAGTGTGTGCTAGTCGATTCTAACATAACCTAAACGTCATGAACCAAGCTTAGACATATGGTCAACAAACTGCTTCGACACTTTAGTGATTTTGTGTTGGTATCATATACTTTTGGTTTTGTGAAAATGTCTGATTTTGTGCCATTCGCGGAAAGTGTTGATTTTCCTCTTTCATTTGAAAGAAATGGCGGCTGAGCGCATCAAGAGCTACAAAAAGTTTATGGAGATGCTGTTTTAAGTGAAATAACGTGCCGAGATTGGTTCCGTCGCTTCAAAGACGGTGATTTTAATGTTGACGACCGTCCGCGTGAAGGAAGGCCAAAAACCTTCGAAGACGCTGAATTGGAGGCATTGCTCAATCCTTTTCCAAGCGATTGCATGCTTTCTGAACGATTCAGAAACAGCAAGGGATGTTGAACGTCATGTTTTTGCCTGTAAACAGCGATGGGCAATACTTCCAATGATTCACTTGTTTCACCATTTTTTCAGAATATAGTTGTATTTTCAATAAAAAAAAAGAGAACTTTGAGGTATTTTTGTATTTTACAGTCTAGAGTTTCTCTCTTCATAATAATGTAATTTTAAGACTAATATAGATATTAACAAATGCACATCAGCAGATCTCACTCTTCAACTTTGATGCTGTTCTACTGTTTTTTTTTATTTGTTATTTTTTATTTATTATTTATTTTTTAATTATTATTGTTATTTTTTAAATTTTTTATTTGTTATTTTTCATTTGTTATTTTTCATATTCGACTTTTCAATTCAATATTTTATTTTTGGATTACAAATACATTTTTAAACCCTCAGCCATTGTGTTTTTATACTGATAAAAAATTTAAAAGCCCTCCACTTGCATGTTTTGCACCTTGACCGAACTTTAAATACTCCAACGACTATTGAAAAATGTAAAAAATGTTAAACCCACACGGAAAAACAATAATGAATTTTAAAGCGTGAGTACATAAATACTACAATGCACGCACACAAAAAGCGGCGACCCGTTTAATATCAAAAAAGTGTAGTTGTAGGGGGTTCAAAAATACATAAAAAAAAAAAGTGCGTAAATACTATAAATAAATAAATACACATTTGCAAGTGATTAAAAAAAGTACTGAATACTAAGAGTGGAGTAAAAGATGAAGCGTAAAAAAAAATAAATTAAAAAAAAATCAGAAAAATATAAAAAATATAAATTAAGTATTATTATATGCATTAAAACACAAAATATGTGCATATAAAATGTTATGTAGCACTTTTTTACTCATGAACACCTATACCTAAAAAGTTTGCACAGCGCAAAATATTTAGCAACTAAATGAAATACTACTTAACTCATTTGAAATGCTTCTCAAAAACAGATCTGAATGGAAGTGACAAAAACACAACTATAATAAAAAAATATGTACTCATATATACATATATAAGTAGAAAACACAAGTATACATGACAGCGAAGTATCTTCCCACAAAAGTTCCCACAAAACCCACCCAATCAATTGCGAAAACACTAAGGAAGGTGTTAAAATGATGCACAGCGTAGAAAGTCACTTGAAAGTTCCTCTCACTATTGCCACAAATTTCAAACATCCATGCTTAGTATAAGTATAAATTGCACAACATTTTCTACACACTCACCCTGCGGGTTTGCAGCCTACTCTCGACAAACAAACAAAAAAAAAACAAAAAAATACCTGCTCCTTTTTTTACATAATTTCTCATTTTCTTTTTTTTCACTTTCTCTCCCCAACAATTTTGATTCCAGCATTCATCATTTTTGTGTAAAGCTCATTCTTCAGTTGAACGCCGCCGGCCGTTTGAGAATTTCAATTTTTCGTTTCTTGCTGACCTTGCTGCGGCACTCGGTGTCACCGGTGCGTATACTCAACCCTTTTGAGCTGCTTGAGATGGGAATGGCCGGCCAACTGGACGACCAAACGATGTGTGGGTGAGTGTGTGCGGTAGCATGTGCGCTGAGGGCATGCATTTGACTGTTATGTATGCGTATGCATGTATATAAGTTAGTGTGTGTTTGTTGGCGGCATTAAGTGCTTGGGCAAAGGGTTGGTTTAATTGCTTGGAAAAGAGTTTTTGTGGTTTATATGCAAACATATCTGTGCATACTCGTACGTACATATTCCTAAAACCGTTGGTTCTGCACAACAAAGGGAAACGTGGAGCGCTTTGTGACACACTTCCACACAAAAATAACTACACATATGTGTGTGTGTGTGTGTATGGTGTGGTATGCGAGAGCGAGTTGTTCTAAGGAATGCAAACACAGATGGTTGTGGCAGTTATTAAATTTTCATCACTTTGTGAGATGAAATGTGAAATACCTCTGATATTATGAAATCGTAAAATGTAAGATACAAAGCTATTTTGGGAATATTCAAAAGTTTGAGATGTTACATTTAATATATATATATGTATATTTAACATATGAACCTACGATTTAAAAAAAATTGGTAATCGGAAGAGACTCTTTAAGAGTTCTGTGAAATTATTTAGCTTCAAAACTTATCACATTATTAGAAAAATATATGACCTTTGAAAAATTCTTAAGCTTTTTTAAGAATAAATTTATTTTTATTTTTTTACACTCTTTTATTTTTTGGAAACTCTTTTAAATTGAATTCTTAAGCTCCGATTTCAAACCGCTCAAAGGCGTATAATGGCATAAGATCTCATCTTGGTGATATTAAAAAATTTTTCTGCATGAGCTGTTCTCTGCGTTTTCGAAGCTTTCGCGAAAGTAAGCTTTCATTTTCAAAGCAAGCTTTCATTTTCAAAGTGCGCTTTCGCCATCAATTTATAAGCTCATGTTTTTGATACTACAATTTTGCATTGTAGAAGCTTTCGTGAGAATGAGCTTTCATTTTCAAAGTGAACTTTCATTTTCAAATTGAACTTTCATTTTCAAAGTGAGCTTTGACCACCCATTTATAAGCTCATCTTTATGATACTAAAATTTTTTACTGCCAGAGATGTTCTCTGCTTTAGAAGCTTTCGCGGAAGTGAGCTTTCATTTTCCAAGTGAACTTTCATTTTCAAAGTGAGCATTCGCTATCAATTTGAGTTTCGACAGTCGTTTTTTGTAGCCATTGAGGACTGCAAAAAGAACTTAGCTATCATAGGTCGAAATGATAAAAGCTTGGTAAGTATTGTAAATATGCATTTCTTGTTGCGCTTGTCGCATTTTTCTATTACTTTAAACCTACTGAACTTCAAACATCGTAAAAAGGGCGCGCCTATGAATTTAGACGTTCGTTTTTGTTTCAAAGCACTTATCAAGACACATCATCTTCGTTGTAAAGTAAGTTTCCAAAGAAATCATTACTTGTAGGGTAAGCCAGAGCCATCAAGTAAGCTTTTACAGGCCAATTTGAATCAATTTAGAGTTTTTGATTGCAACTTTTTTAGAAGCTTTTAAAGATGCTGAATCTTCGTCGTAAGACATTCTTTTATCAAAACAAAAAAAAAAAATATGAAGAGAAGGTCTGCAAATATTTTCTATTTTTTTGTAAGCTTTCGCTCTCCACTTGAGTGAGATTTGTTTTGTACGCAACTTTTTTATAAGCTTTTAAAGATGCTGAATCTTCATCGTAAGACATAATTTTATCAAAAAAATAAATAAAAGAAGACAAGGTCCGCAAATATTTTCAATTTTTTTTTGTGAACTTTCACTCTCCACTTGAGCGCTCTTTCTCTGTCCCATTGGATACGTCCTCTGCCATTGCGCTGCTTCTGCCAGGGTCCGATATCGCTGTCTACACTCTTACTTCATTGGATATCTAACAAACTTGGAATCGGCAGCTTATCACAGCATTTTATAGCTTAATTGAGAAACACAGTGCTTTCACCTCATTGAGAATTAGAGGACCCGCCACTTGAGTCCACTTTAGTGGTATCACAATGGGGCTCCAGGCCTAAGTGAGCCCTCTCTCCTACGGAAAGTGGCAAGCACTGTAACCTAACTTAACCCAACCTTAGTGAGCTTTCATCTTAATCAGTGTAATCTCCCTTCCTCTCTCTTTTCAGATGCTTTTTGAAAGCTTTATTTTACATATGACCCAGTGATTTATTGAATTAAGTTTGAGGAATTTATTGAATTCTTGTCATTATTGAATTCAAGCGTTTGGTTGAATTGTACTTAATATGGAAACTTTTGATGCAAGTCGAGCTTTTCGCATTTGAACTTTTTAGTAAGAGTAAATTTTAGCTTACGCTTTTGGAAGTGCTTTCATTGTATGTTCTGTGCTTTTCTCTGCTGCTTTTGCTTTGAATTTAAAGAGCTTTCATTTGCAGAATGAGCTACTGAGCTTTAAATGGTATTTGGAATTTTTTGATGTAAACGGGGATTTTACAAATTTAAAATAAATTTTTTAAAATGTAAAAATAATTTTAAAATTAATTAAAATTTAAAATTAAATTTTTACAATTAATTTGATTTACTTATTTTAAATAAGATTAATTTTATTATTTATTTGAATTTTAAAAATTAATTTTATTTATTAATTTATAATTAATTAATATACATATTATTTTATCTTCATATGCAGCTGTTTTGCTGTCGCATTCTGAACGAGCTTTTCGATTTTTTTACTTTTTTGTAAAGTGAAATTTTTTTATATAGAAGTTTCTATTTCAGTTACGAAGTTACCAAAAATTTTCTTTCAGCCTCTCATTTTTAAAATAATGAGCGATTTTGAAGTAAGCTATTACATAGTATTTCTAACTGTTTCAAAGATATGAAGTAACGAATGCAAGGGTTTGAAAAACTATAGCGGAAGCACTAATTTTTCACATGAAGTATCCCAAAATCCTGAGTGGGTAAATCAGTTCTGTTAAGTGAATAAATGAAAAAATTCAAAACATACTTTTAGTTATTCTATTTGCCTACTGTTCAGTCAAGGAGAAGCGAGGGCAAAAACAGCAACTTTCCGAGTAGACGCTGAACTGCAAATAAACAGGCGGAAAGCAAGCAGAAAAACACATGCAAGTACGTACTTGCACTTACATGAGTACATACATGCAAAAAACATGAAAACTTATTCGTGTGTGTATGAGCAAAATGTAATTGTGTACGTGCATCCCGTTGCCGCACACGAGTACCGCTTGCATTGTTTGTAGGCGTGTGTATTAGCGCACTTGAGTGCCTCAATAAGCTGTTACACATACACGGCGCTTACGCACACACACACACACACGCGCAAGCGGCTACTTATGTATTTCATTTCAATTCCCTGCCTTCCGTTTTTCCGGACTTTTTAGCAAATACGAGTATCAGGTTAGAGTGGCGCAATTGAGTACACTAACACTAGCGCAGCAGCGAAAAGAAAAACATACGGCTGTGGCTGTGTAGCATAAAAAGAGAGAAGAAACTAGAAGCAGAGTTGCAAACAAAAACAAGTTGCTTAGTAGCTTTAAAGATTCCTCGACGTGCTGTTGTTGTAACAGTTGGGCAACACATTTTGGCAGCATGCGCATTTTGTACAATTTGCTGCAACAACGTTGCAATTTCACCACAACCACGCACACATGCACACATAAACTTGCAAACAAATATACATACGTACGTACGTGACAATCACAATGGGGCACAGCTGTTGCTACAACTAAGTTGCAACAATAAAGCCAAGGGAAAGGGCGAGGAACAAAAAGGGGGATTTGAGTGTTTGCCTGCAGTTGTTGTTGTGTCGATTGTGGTCGCATGTGGGCTAACACAC
Organism: Anastrepha fraterculus; assembly: GCA_037575425.1. Classification (NCBI taxonomy): domain Eukaryota; kingdom Metazoa; phylum Arthropoda; class Insecta; order Diptera; family Tephritidae; genus Anastrepha; species Anastrepha fraterculus. The sequence continues at coordinate 1,915 of JAYXIM010036879.1, read as the reverse complement.
ACACACACACACTCATTTCTACCGTACAGAACCAAGCATATATGCAGTATTAGCTTTCATGTGCGCAATCGAGTAGACGGTGAGTAAAGTTGAGCCGCTTGGCAGGTGACTTATGCAGCGACATATCGTTCTTGAATGCCTTACGTACATACATACAAATATACTTATACCCTTACATATATACATGTATGTATGTATGCAGTACATGCCGGCTTGAAAGCTGGAAAATTTCAGATTTTATTGGATTTAGCAAGCTAATGCAGTCGCACGTCGTATATGTAATTTTTTAGTCCACTTTTAGGCTTAGCTGCTTTTGCTGACAAGAACAACTTATTTTAGTTTTGTGTGAAAATGTGGTTTTTAACCAACTGCTGAACTGCTGAAGATAAATTGGGATTAGACAAGATTAAATGCTGGTTAGTTTGCCAAATGAAATGGAGCAAATATGTTGCTTGTTGTGCGACCAAATTGGACAACAATAATTAAGGTACCTGAAGTGATGGACTTTTTAGATAGTTGCCACATAAAAAGAACACTCTGTGACAGTGAAAATATACTTTTTTCGAAATGTGCATACTTTAAGCTACAGGGTTAGTTAAAGAGAAAAAAACTGCACACTCGGAGTTTTGCATTCACCCCCAAAATCTGGCCTGGGGACGGAAAAAGCGTTTATTCATAGATCGTAGCGCAACGCAATCAAATATAATATCAAAACTTTGAGCGTTCGGAGTAAACTTAGGAGCGCTGTCCTCTTACGATATATGTGCGTACGGGTATACAGGTTCTTCCAAGTTTCTTTCTGAAGAACATCAAACTTGAAGTACAACTTAAAAAGGAGTAAACAACTGCAAATTGAAAGGGCAAATTTAAACAGAGTGAAGTTTAGATTTGCTAAGTGGACGCCGTGGCCGATGGGTTGGCGCGTTTTTACCTTTCTAGAGGTAAAGTTTTTCTTAATAGCGGTCGCCCCTCGGCAGGCAATGGCAAACCTCCAAGTGTCTTTCTGCCATGAAAAAGCTTTTCATTAGAAAAACCATTTGCCGCTCCGAGGCGACTTAACGCTATAGGTCACTCCGTTTGTGAATTATGGGGAGATTTTAATGAAATTCATAAATAACCCATAATATAGTTAAGTAAAGTAAAGTAAAGTAAAGTAAAGTAAAGTAAAGTAAAGTAAAGTAAAGTAAAGTAAAGTAAAGTAAAGTAAAGTAAAGTAAAGTAAAGTAAAGTAAAGTAAAGTAAAGTAAAGTAAAGTAAAGTAAAGTAAAGTAAAGTAAAGTAAAGTAAAGTAAAGTAAAGTAAAGTAAAGTAAAGTAAAGTAAAGTAAAGTAAAGTAAAGTAAAGTAAAGTAAAGTAAAGTAAAGTAAAGTAAAGTAAAGTAAAGTAAAGTAAAGTAAAGTAAAGTAAAGTAAAGTAAAGTAAAGTAAGTAAAGTAAAGTAAAGTAAAGTAAAGTAAAGTAAAGTAAAGTAAAGTAAAGTAAAGTAAAGTAAAGTAAGTAAAGTAAAGTAAAGTAAAGTAAAGTAAAGTAAAGTAAAGTAAAGTAAAGTAAGTAAAGTAAAGTAAAGTAAAGTAAAGTAAAGTAAAGTAAAGTAAAGTAAAGTAAAGTAAAGTAAAGTAAAGTAAAGTAAAGTAAAGTAAAGTAAAGTAAAGTAAAGTAAAGTAAAGTAAAGTAAAGTAAAGTAAAGTAAAGTAAAGTAAAGTAAAGTAAAGTAAAGTAAAGTAAAGTAAAGTAAAGTAAAGTAAAGTAAAGTAAAGTAAAGTAAAGTAAAGTAAAGTAAAGTAAAGTAAAGTAAAGTAAAGTAAAGTAAAGTAAAGTAAAGTAAAGTAAAGTAAAGTAAAGTAAAGTAAAGTAAAGTAAAGTAAAGTAAAGTAAAGTAAAGTAAAGTAAAGTAAAGTAAAGTAAAGTAAAGTAAA